>JAYXIM010018669.1:0-57356 GCA_037575425.1 Anastrepha fraterculus
ACGTTCGGTTGATGGTGGGTATTATTACAGGACACAACCCAAGGGGTCAATATATTACCACCATTGGATTCACTGAGGACTTAATGTGCCTGTCATGCTTGGAGGAGGCGGATAGCACTGAGCACTTTCTCTGTGAATGGTCTGCTTTTTGCTAGAGCAAGGCTACGAATTCCGGGTTCCGATTTCATGAGAATGAGTAATATTCGTTCTCTAAAACTGGAGGATATTTACAGATTTGCCAAATAATCTGGAAAATTCTCACAGGACTAACTATCTCTATCTCTGTCTCTATTCTTTCCTATCTCTTTCTCTGATTATTTTCTCCTTCCCTCCTTGACTATCTACCTTTTTTCCAGTGCTCTAAATAAAATGGGCTTTTTAGCCTAAGGGTTCTAGTAGCCACTAAATCTCCTGTTGCTCCTCGGCTCGACCTTTTCAAATTTCAATTTCAATTCCTATCGAATGAATAGCAACCTCTTGCCAAACAGCAAACAAGTCGTTGCAAAGTAAAAGAAAATATAAAAACGCTATGCATTTATTCCCCGACCCAAGAGTAAGATGTAACCTGCTAGAGCATACAGTCAGACTTGGAAAAAGAAATATATCAATTTTCGCAGGGAAATAGTGAAAGTTTTGCTTTATTAAATGTGAAGATTTATAAAAAAAATTCTTATTAATTAAGCAAAGCTTTTCCAAAATTTTATTCCCACAGCTGTCCATCAGTCACCATTGCACTTAAGAAGTTCGATTTATGCTTTCATCCTTTTACTAATATTTTTGTACATATTTTAGGACGTCTACAGGATGCCCGTGTGGCCGTATGGCCATGTGTATCTTTCCAGTTAAGTATATTTATGCATGCATATAAATATATTTAGTTGTCAATCAAGCGTGATGTAATTCAATTTGATTTTCCAATCGAGTTTTCTTCGCTGTCATTGCGTATTGATTGTTTTTGTTGCTGGTAGTGTAACCACGGCTACTACAGTGGACGATGACACTAGCAAAAGTGAATACGCTATTCATTGCCTTCATCTGCACAGTTGTGTGCATGTGCGTTTTATGCATGTGTGTTTGCTTATGTGGGTGTTGTAACTTTTGGTAAGTTTATGTACATTTGGCTGGTAACTTTTTCAATAGTCAATTGCAATGCCAAAGTTGCTATTCAAGTGATTTTATCGTGTTAGTTATTTATGATTACAGAGTTGCTAGTTCTTACCGACTTCCCACAATAGGTTCAAATCGGTACGCTGACAAGTTGGTGTGCAAAGTTGAAGAAAATATGTGAACAGGGAAAATATTTATTGAAATTATTGCGTGTATTGTATTATATGAAGCAAAATATTTTGAGCATTTTCTGCTATATGCATTTGATGAAGGATAACTCTGAAGGTATTCAAAGGAGATGGTCATTACTTGCGGGTACTCAAAGGTGGTGTCACACTTCACAACATTCCGCACTGAAGATAAGAAGAGAGAAAAATCCATACGTTCCATGGTACCACTATGACCAAGCTCTGCTCTAATTAAGTTGAGATTTCAGTAGTCCATATATCGGTTGTTTTTTCAGAGCTTGAGAACTTTAAGTGATAATACAAAACAGAAATATTTTTTAAATGAAATTTTTGTATACAAATCTGGTAGATAATTTCATGGTAATTACTTTTTCCACATAATACTCGGTCCCCTCGGCTACTAGTTATATGGTCCATTCTATCAGTTCAATTTTTGACTACTTTTCCAATAAATGTAGTCGCATGGCCTCAACAGTTGCTTGAAAATTGCAAAAAATCGATTGTTAAGCGCGCTTTATGGCAAGTTGAGCCATTTTGATGGGACCAAATATCGCCGATGTTTAGCTGATTAATTTTTGGAAACGAAAATCGGTCGCCTCGCTCGGTAGCGGTCGTCATTCACCATAATGGCAACTGCTTTCTAAATTCGGAATAAATAAGAAAATTTCATTTTATTTTTTTTTCTCAAAGTAAATTTTCACAATTTCAAAGCGTTGTTCTGGCATGAACCGATTACTTGCCAAACCTTACATATATAATATAATTTTCGGTTACACCCTTCTTGCGTTTTCGGCTTTTTGGGCGAGCTTCCTCCAACTTGTGGCGTGAGTCTTGTTGCAGTTCCACAAATGGAGCGATCTATAGTTTTAATCCGGTTCCGAGCAGCAGATATTTATATGAGGATATTACAGGCACACTTCAAGTAGCACTTACGTGCCGTTTTGATATCATAATGTGGGCCATTACCTGTGCAAAGAAAAATTTTTGGGAAGAGAAAACCTTCTACAGCCATCCCGTGCTGTTGATGTAGTGGAGGAGAGAAAAGGGATCTAGGCTGGAGAATTTCTTCAAGTCATCCCCAAAGGGCATGCTAAGGAATCTCAAGTGCCTAGCCGCCAGATCCGGACATTTGCAGAGAAAGTGTTCAATAGTCTCTTTCTCTGCAGGATCCCCACAGTTTCTGCAATAGGGGTTGTGTGGAATTTCAAGCTTCTCCGCATGAGTACCGATCACCCAGTGACCAGTGAACACCGCAATGAGTTTGGAAATTGTATGGCGGGGGATTCCCATCATTCTGTTTCTATCGTAGTGGGGCCATAGTGTTTTCGAAGTAGCACACGATGAGACAGGCCTCCATCTGTCTTGCTCTTTTTTTAGAAAGAAATTGTGTAGTTTCCCTAACAACGGACAAAGGGACGCCGATGTCTGAGAGGGGGACAGCTGAAACCAGTTCTGTCGACCCCTTCCTGGCAAGCTCGTCGGCAATTTCATTTCCCTCTATATTCCTGTGCCCAGGAGCCCAAATAAGGGAGATGTTTCCCGCTCGATCGAGATGTTTGAGTTCCTCCTTACAGGAGTGCACCAGAAGAGAGCTGCAATACGACGCAGCTTGGCTATCGGCAAAAATATTAATGTATCCCTCCCCAAATCCCGAAGCATTTTGCTTGCTTGCCGGATCGCGAAGACCTCTGCTTGAAAAACGCTGCTCGTTTCCGGCAGTTTAAAGGAGCGCGAAATGCTGGCTGATTTAGAGAAAACCCCCCACTCCAGATTCCATCTTGGATCCGTCAGTGAAGACGGCGGTACCTATATCCGTGCCGACGCTCCCCTCCTTCCAGTCTTGCCTGCTCGGAAAGATAGCCCAGTTTGCGGATGGAGAGATCAGTGCGAAGAACAGTGAAGGAAGGGGAGATCTGCTTCAAGATGCTACTATGTCCCACAGGAAATTGTCTCCAGAGGCCAAGCTCCTTCAACCTGATAGCGCTCTGAGCAACAATTTATTTAACCTGCAGATCCACAGGAAGTAAGTGCAGAATAATGCTGAGCGCATCAGTGGGACATGTTCTACAAGCACCATTGATGCCCACGCATGCAGTTCTCTGCACTATCTCTAGTTAAGTGGTGTTGTAGTCCTTCTGAAGAGCTACACACCAAACTAGGCAACCGTATGTCAAAATTGGCAGAACCACTAAGTTGTACATCCAAAGTACGACACGTAGCTTGAGACCCCATTTTTTGCTGAACATACAATAGATTTACAGGCGTAGAAGGCTATATTGGTCTTCTTAACTCGATTTTCTATGTGCAGCTTCCAGTGGAGCTTGGGGTCAAGGATTACACCAAGACACCTGACCTCCGATGCGATTGTAAGACACTGGTTGTTTAGTATTGGAAGCTTAAAAAGCGGAGGCTTGTATTTCCTGGTGAATAGCATCAACTCCATTTTGTCAGAGTTGACTCTGAGACCGCAACTGGCAGCCCAACTACTGAGTGTAGCCAGTGCACCTTCCAAAATTTCAGTCATTACTGATGGGAAGGGTCTTGAGACCATTAGGACCAAGGCATCGGCATATGCTACCACCTTTATTCCTTCCCTGTTTAAGAGAATTAAAGCTTCATCCATAGCTACTAGCCAAAGAAGAGGCGCCGCCCTGTGGTGTACCTCTATGAACGAAAGTAGTGATTCTAGCAGCTCCTGCCACAGCATTTATTTCCCTACCACCAAGCAGGGACGAGATCCAGAGGTAGATAGGTCTTTCTACCCCCAGCCTATTTAGAGCAGTGGCAATTGACTCAGCCGTAATATTATTAAAGGCGCCCTCTATGTGTATAAAGGCCGCTAAAGTGAATTGTTTTCCCTCCAGAGATTTCCCTACAGTCCCTACTACCTCGGGTAAAGCTGTCTCCGTAGATTTCCCTTTCAGGTAAGCATATCGGGATGGAGAAAGTCTGGTTTCCAAGAGCTCTCGAATGTGATAGTCGATCACTCTTTCGAACACCTTGAGAATAAAGGTGTCTGAAGTCCTTGGCCAAGACGTGGGCTCTTCTTCCTACTTTAGGAATGAACACCACCTTGGTTTTCTTCCAGCTTGCAGGGACGTGATTTAGCGAGGTACATACCAAAAAGATCTTATCAAGAACGGGAACCACCAAGGTTTTAGTCTTCTGAAGCATGAGGATATAAAACTTAAAAAAAAAACAGTTTCCAAATCAAATTTCCATTATCTTTGAAACATGCAATCAGGCCAGATGTGAACGAGTTCCACGGTTTGTAAAAAAATTTCCCAAAAAGCGTTCGCTATGGAATCTCCGGCAGGATGTTTACACTGGGTTGAAATTTTTTGGGAAAAATAAGATCGAGTGACGCCATTCCGTTAATATATTCAATAAACCAACTTCGACGGCTTCGCCGTACAAGTTCCGCTCGAAGTAGGGCTAGAAAAGCACTTGCAGACGTAAACACCAGTTAAATCCCACTAACATCCCATACCAATTTCATAAACAAAAGTAAACAAACAAATAACAGGGTAAACCCTGCAAACCCAAGTGTCTGAGTTTGAATTTCCTCTGCTACTGGAAATGTGCACTATTTAATTCGCTCCCGTTTCATTCTGAAATGATGGATTCCGCAGAATGGAAAAGAACTAACAGTACTGACTCAGTTGCAGATATGCGATTTAATGGATGTTGCCGAAACACCAAGTGACCTTCTTCAAATATTAATTAGCTATAGTTCAGAGCTCTGCCTAGCTCGTGCCCTAATACGCCCTTGTACCCAAACACCCAGCAGTCGAGTTTTGGGGTATGACACAAAAGGTGGAATAAAGAAATATGAGGTTACAGCAGGTATTTCGCAGTGCTCAATGCTAAGCCCCGCGCTATGGAATATTATGAACGATGAAGAGTTTCACTTCCCATACATATCATTGGCTTTGCGGATGACACAGCTCTGGTAATTGTAGACAAACTGGTGAGCGATAGTGAATCCAAAGCAAACACTGCTATTTCTACCGTAACAAACTGGCTGGATAGCGTTGCTTTATCCATTGCAGCGGAAACAAGAGATGGCCTCCTTCAGCATGGGCGCATATGAATTTAAATCCTCTCGTCAGCTTAAGTATCTGGGTGTTATAATTGACGATCGGCTCAGTTTTGCGCCACATGTGGAATATCTAACCCACTAAGCATCAAGACGCTTGGTGCGTTCCCGAACGGGGGTGGGCCGAAAATATCAAATGCAGGCTACTAACTAGCGTCATCACATCCACTCTGCTGTATGCAACACCTGTAATGATAAAATCCTTGGAAGTAAAGGCATATAGAAAACCATACGAGGTCTTGTACAGACTCTGCGCACTGAAGGTGATAAGCGCATACAAAACCACCTCGGACAAAGCTGCATTGGTGATCGCAGACACGACGCCCTTCGATATATTGGCGGAAGAGCGAACAAGAGTTTACGTGCTAAAAGCACAGGTTCACACTAACATAGCAGCGATCATGAAAAGAGAGAAGGCTATATCGACGCTATGGTGAGCTTAACTTCCACCTAACACAATTCCTGATAGGTCATAGTTGCTACCAGATGTACTTACATCGCCTTAGGATACGTCACTCGCCTTTACGTCCAGTATGCCATGAAGAGGAAGATGCAGGACATGTGTTTTTTGTATACCCTATCAGAGTTAACTTAGCGGCACTACCAAAAGGTTCGATAGTACCGCGAAACATAGTCGACATCATGAGGTCTTTGAAGTACACGTGGGATACAATTTCGTCGGCAATCAGTGATCTGTAACATGCATTAAGGCACATACATTTAACGAGGTCAGCGGCAGCTAAACAGACGATACTTGGCAAAGAAACGGACTCTCAAGGAGGTGGAGGAAGTGGGCAGGCTGAACTGGGTGGTTTCTTTCGGATATAAACAAAACTGAGGGAGGATTAAAGTAAATGCAACTTTTGACGGATTGCGTGTGAAGAGTAACTGACATAGAGCCTAGTGCTCAACCGCCTCCCGACAATTTACTTAAAGGTAGTACCGGAAGGGGATCAGTACCGTGACGGTAGAAGGGTTTGTTCGGGTTGAAGTCACACACTGCCGGAGTAAAGGCTTCCGATGCGTCGTCCTCGTAAAAAAATGAACCAAAATACCCCGACGAGGTTATCGTTTTTGTGAGAGCTAACGTTACTTATGTCGTATTTAAAGGGTGGTTCAATTTTAAGGGCCGATGTTGAATGTGAACCACACGTAAACGTCAAGTTTTTCTCTGCATTTCGTTTGACATTTTTCAATTTCAGACTACCTCAATTTGAACCATGGAAAGATACACAATCGAGCAACGCGCTAAAGTTATTCAGGCTTATTATGAAAACGGCCGCTCAAATCAAAATGCATATCGCGCACTTCGTGCGAACAATCGGAAAAATTGTGCAAAAGTTTGAGCAAACCGGGTCTGCAGGAGATGTGAAAACACCAGTGCATGCTCGTATAGCTCGTACTGCTGAAAATATTGCTGCTGTTCGCGATAGTGTGGTTGAAGAGCCGTCCACCTCAACTCGTCGTAGTGCACAACAATTGCACGCCTCACTCTCGTCGTTGATGAACATTATGCATAAAGACTTGCATTTACACGCTTACAAGGAGCAATTGATTCAAGAACTAAAGCCACTTGACCATTTCAAGCGTCGTCAATGGTCAGAATGGTGGCAGGAAATGGCAACAGTGAATGACCAATTTTCGAAGAAAATCATCTTCAGTGATGAGGCACATTTTCTCCTCAGTGGATTCGTCAATAATAAGCAGAATTGCCTCATTTGGGCGAATGACAATCCTAGAGTGATTGCCGAAAAACCAATAGACCCAGAAAGAGTGACTGTTTGGTGGGCCGGCGGCATCATTGGGCGGTATTTTTTGCAAAATGAGGCCGGTCAGGCAGTTACTGTGAATAGTGTTCGCTATCGTGAGATGATAACGAACTGTTTATGGCCCGAATGGGAAGATATGGATGTGGACGATATGTGGTTTCACACAGCTAACGAAACAATGGCTCTTTTGCGCGAAAAATTTGATGGCCGAATAATCTCACGTCGCGGCGATGTCAATTGGCCGCGAAGATGATCTGATTTGACACCGTTGGACTTCTTTCTTTGAGGTTATTTGAAAGAAAAGGTGTACGTCGATAGGCCAGCAACAATTCAAAAGCTAAAGGATGAGATAATTCGGCACATTAACGGCATAAAACCTCAATTATGCCTCAGCGTCATCGAAAATTTGGACCATCGGATGGAGGTGTGCCCCTGAGGCCGCGGCGGCCATTTGGCCGCTATTTTGTTCTATGCGTAATTGAGCTATACCAATATTATCACAATAAAGAAGAACGACAATAATTTCTTAAAAGAGTTGTATTTTATTCAAAAGCAACACCAGCCCTTGAAACTTAACCAGCATTTACATTCAATGACAATACCAGAGCATCCAATAAGGTTAGGGAGAGCCTTCAGCGCAGCTTGGCTGTCACTGCACTCTTAAGTCCACTTATCAACTCATCTCTACTTCCTGAAAATCACACCTAGCTCTCAATATTGAAAGCACTTATTCATGCCTCACTAGGGGCTAAAAGAGTTTCACGTTAGGCCGCACTTCCAATTTAGTTAGACGGCTATTTATTGAAATTCTCACCATTACCCACCAAACGGTAGTTTGGCACAGAATTTAAATAACACTTTGCCAAAAATAAACGCTTCGGTAGCTGTGCGTGTTGGGCGCTGCTTAACATCATCAGCAACAGCTGTTATTCACTGCGTCAGCATCACTTCCATGACAACCTTTCAGAGTAACAGTAAACGGTAAAGCGTAGAGGAGTGCTGCACGTGTTTTTTTTTGTTGTTGTTTTTTTTTTGTCCTCTCTGCTATGTCGTCGAGCTGTCGTCCAGTCATTATCGGACATATGCCATCGAGGCATTTCAATTAGCCGCGCACAATAGCCAACACCAGAGCAGCTAGGCATAATTAAAACGCCGCCGAAAAGCTGTAGGTGTAAGTGGGGTAGGGCAGCGCACACATGGGCAGCGGGACAAAATTTTGTTGGCGAAGTGAGTTAGTGTGTGTGCACCCACACTCCAGTATATATTCAGCACCGCGGCCTTTGTGACGCTTGTTGATTTTCCATTCATAGTTATTTTCTCAACGGTGGCTGGTGCTGTTGTTGTCTTTATTTGTATATTTTTCTACACCTATACATACACTTCGACATGTGTGTGTGTGCTATGTTAGAGATTTTCGCTAATTGGTTGTTTGGACGTTGACAAAATTGTGTTAAAATATTTGTGTCCATCCGCTTTGGCAGTGAAATTGAAAATTCCTCCAACGCAGCAGGTCACACAAATACGTGCAAATACCTATTAGGCATACACATGTATTTTGGTACAATAAATACAAGCATACCGCTAGGACGAGCGAAATTAGGAAAATAAAGGAATACACTTATAATGGAATAAAAAGCAAGACAATTGAGTCTGGCCATTCGAGAGTGGTGGGCCTTTCGGTAGGGGCTGAGTGTGTGTGGCGAACTGTGGGTATTCCAAATATAACCGCAAATTGCTAGGCATAATGGCGGATACAATTTCTGAACAATTGGGGCGCTACAATGAGAACGCACACACACACATACACTTATTTGTGTGAGTGTAGGCGTACCAAATTGTTTTCACCAGCGAAAATTTATTTTATAAAAGCATATTAGTGTGTTGGAGCCAGCTTAGCCGATATTTTCGTGCAAGTGTGTGTATTTTCGTGCCAATTTGTGTGTATGTGTATGTGTGCGCGTCACACTATTTGTATGCGCGTCAAATGTTGCACACAAGCGACAAATTCCCGCATTTTAATTGACATTTGTTGCAAGCACCTGTTGCTGACAATTTCCTTTTCAATAGGCGTAAGTGATGTGTGCATGTGTGTGTGCACACGTATTTGTTTGGCATAATTGCGTTTTTGCTATTCGGCGGTTTTTGTTTCATTCACGCTTTTATTTCCGGTCTGATTGGTCATTAGTGTAGCGCCTGAAATGACCGCAAATTAATTTCAATTTTGGACGATGGCAAAGAATTTTGTATTCTATTTTTTGTGTGTGAAGTTTGTTTACTGTTACAGCACAAAGATGGAGGGATAATTGTCGAGATATTTTATTAATTGAATGGTGTTTAGGAAAAACTGGAACACAAAATATGGCTTATCGCAGCATCAGCGTCATCGGAGACACTTGGCTCGCAAATCGTTTAGTGCTTCTACAGGTTTGTGGAGGTGATATCCAGTGTTGGTAGGAGAATGTAAAAACTTACTTACTTAAATTACACGTTACTGCTTTTTCATACACTTCGAATTATTTTATTTTTTTTATTTTTATTAATAATCTAGAAAAGCAGTATTTCTTACAGGTCATGAAAAACAGATTAATGCTAAGCAATTCAATCAAAAATAAACTCAACTTATACTTTATTTATGACGACGTAACCTTTCGTACAGTTTACAGAGAAAAAATATTAAAGAATACGTAGAATCTTGTGAAACAATTCACTCACTAAATTCTCTCAAAAATGTAGAAACCGGAGCACAGCTAAGTAGTTCAATTAGCTGCAGTAACGTCGAAGAAATGAGGGAAACAGCGAGACTTTGTAAGGTCCTTCATCTAGACCGCTCAGTACGGCTGGATTCCATTCGAAAACCTGATGATTCATACACCAATTCCAAATCGGAAACGTTTAATGCTCTACTCGAAACTAATTTTCCGGGTAGTGGAACTCTCTCTGAAGTGGAGAGTGGCATGAACACCAACGGTAGCAACGGTGGAAACTCTAGGTACAGCTGGTATATTGCTAGTTGGAAAGTGACAAAAGCAACGATAAGGTTTTCCTTGTCTTCCTTTGAGAACTTTAAGTCCCCTGGACCTGACGGAATATATCCAGCAATGCTTAAAAAAGGAGGCTGATTGAGGACCTGAAAAGGATCTTCACAGCCTGTCTTGCACTTGGTTGTATACCATTCCAATGGCGACGCGTAAGAGTAGCATTTATTCCGAGACCAGGAAAACACAACTATTCCATAGCAAAAAGTTTTGGACCAATCAGTTTGACATCGTTGGTGTTGAAAAGTATAGAACGAGTGGTGGAGAAACATATTCGGGTGGAGGTATTGCCGAGAAGTCCACTTAGTAGAATATGTTCTTCTGCCGAACGACACGGAGTTAATCAAACCATAGTAAAATGAATATATTCCACGCCCTCTGAGAGGCTGTTAACCGCTAGTGAGAACAGTGATGAACTAATCACCGTCACGGCACACCAAGGATGTCCCCAAGGGGGTGTTCTTTCTCCGCTGCTGTGGTGCTTGGTCGTAGTCCCTCAACTAGCGGAGATTCAAAAACTTGGTTTTCATGTCCTCAGCATATTCGGACGATGTCTGTGCGCTAACATCGGATAAATCCCTAAGGAGGCTTTGCATGAAAGTGCAGAGAATTCTGGACAAAATCGATGACTGGTGCATGAGACAAGGTCTTTCCGTTAATCCGCCATAGTTTACGAGAAAATGAAAATCGGATGGACTCAGTCTTCCAACACTGAAAGGTGTCTTTCCCATGAAGTTAAATATCTAGGAGTAATCTTGGATAAGGAGCTGACCTGGGAGACACACGTTTCACTGAAGATAAATCGCACATTAAGAATTTTTCAGCAATGCCGCAGAGCCTTTGGTAAAACCTGGGGTTCTAAACCTGTTGTGGTCCTATGGATATACACAGCACTTATCATATCTACCCCAACTTAAGTCTCTGGGGTCTAGTGACGACGGAGTATGGTTAAGTCCACAATCCGGGAACTATATAGGCTGCAAAAAAGTGTATGTTTATGCATCACGGGTGACATGAGTAAACTCTCGCTGATGCCCTAAATACTATGCTAGATTCGTTCCCCTTGGATCTTAAGATATAACAGGAAGCAATAAAAGCAATGTGTAGACTCCATAAATATGGTTTCTGGCACGAAGATGGCACTTCGCGACACAAAAAAATCTTTAAGTTGCTATCTGAGCAGTATCCACTGTTTTTGGCAGCTAAAGACGACCTGATGTCCACAGTTTCATTTAGAAGGATATGTGATGTAAGATTTCCTTACGCAATGGAGCAATCCAGAATGCTTTCAGGGAGGTGTGCCGAGTATTTTCTTTACCGATGGGTCAAAAAATGAAATAGTGTCTGGAGCCGCATGGTATTTAGACGATAGTAATAAGTATCATTGCGCTATGGGAAAGTAGCAATATTTATAATTGAGAGGAAATGGAGCGAAAAACTGATGTGACTCTTTAGTGACAGTCAGGCTGCACTGAAGGTCCTGAAGAACGCGAAGCAAGCCTCGAAGATTGTTCCAGAATGTAAAAACAAGCTCAATTTTGTCGCAAGGCAGCACAGACTTGTACTTATATGGGTTTCAGGACATTCCGGTGCTCAAGGAAACGAGATTGCCGATGAGTTAGCCAACCGTGGATCAGCGGTTCCCCCACAGGGACCAGATCCAATAATCGGAATCAGTTCCGCAGAAATCATGAATTGGATCAGCGATTATGTAGGCAATCTACATAAAGAGCGACGGTCCGGTATAGAACGCTGCAGAACTGCTAAGTGTTTTGTGACACGTCCGAACAAGAAACTGTCAAACTTTCTACTAAAATTGTCAAGGAAAGACGTTCGGTTGATGGTGGGTATTATTACAGGCCAGAACCCATGGGGTCAGCATATGACCACCATTGGAATCATTGAGGACCCAATGTGCCTGTCGTGCTTGGAGGAGGCGGATAGCGCTGAGCACTTTCTCTATGAATGGTCTGCTTTTTGCTAGAGCAAGGCTACGAATTCTGGGGTCTGATGTCGTGAGAATGAGTAATATTCGTTCTCTAAAACTGGAGGATATTTAAAGATTTGCCAAAGAATTTGTAAAATGTTCCCAGGACTAACTGTCTCTATCTCTGTCTCTATTCTTTTCTTTCCTATCTCTTTCTCTAATTCTTTTCTCCTTCCCTCCTTGACTATCTACCCTCTTTCCAGAGCTCTAAATAAAATGGGCTCTTTAGCCTGAGTGTTTTAGGAGCCACCAAATGTCCTGGTGCTCCTTGGCTCGACCTTTTCAAATTTCAATTTCAAGTAGTTCAAACCATTTCTAACTAGAAAATATCATTATTTCGTAAGTTTCGCTGAGGAATATTAGAATTTATATTCAAGAGTAAGGATGATAACAGCGACAAGTAAAATAAAATGAAAGTGTTAGGTTGGGGAATAAGTTCGCACCATTTTTACCGAAGGCTTTTATTTAAATAAAAACCTAAAATTATATCAATAAGTTAATCAATTATGTGATGGCCGCCGTAGCGAATGAGTTGGTGCGTGACTACCATTCGGAAGACGTAGAATCGATTCTCAGTGAAACACCAAACACCTTCCATTTGTGGAACAACATCAAGACGCACACCACAACCGTGACGATTCCGTACAAAAAGCGTTGGCGGGCGATATGCTGAAAGGCAATTTGAAAGCAACTTTCTTTGCTTTTTTCGTTGATCTCGTGAAGCACCTAGGCTCCCAATTTTTCGGTAAATCCCATTAAATAAAAGTGATTAAGAATCGTTTTATAATCGCAGCTCAGTTTATAACTGGTTTGCCGACCGTTTTCCTTTGAAAGTGATTTTAGACGTTCTTCATCGAATTCAGAAGGCCTACCACTGCAGGATGTGTCAACGACGTCAAAGACGCCATTTTTGAACTTTGGAAACTGTTTCCGTGCTGTAGACTAGCCCTTCTCCACACTCGACACAAATGTCCTTCCTGTACAGACTATGTAAAATGTGAAAGGTAGCATTAAAAAATTATTTTGGCTTTTTAGATTTTGCCTTGACTCTGAAAAATTTATTTTTTTTTAACTTCAAAAATGAAGTTTAACAAACTTCAAATGTACGTACATCAAACCGGCTGGTATACCTGTATTATTACACCATGAATGATCTCAGCAGGATAAAAAATCCTTTCTAAATATTCCCCATTATTTGTTACTTTCTACCACAAAACATTTCCCCGTACATACCTTTAGACACCCTCTAAAATACAGTCATTTCATTTTTATTTACGGAATCTGCACCGTTTAACTTTCAATTGACCTAATTAAGGAAAACTATCATCGACACTTCTGCCTCCTCAGGCGCGCTTTAACTGTTGTCCGTTGCGTGACAACAGAGTTCGCTGTGAAATGAATGAAATTATATTTAATTAATTTTATAAGTTTATGTGTTGTGTAATGAATATATAACTGCAATCGAGGTATTTTGCTGTTTTGCGAGTGTGAAAGTAAATAAAAGGTGCTTTGTGAGTATCACTTCTAAGTGAAGCAGCGATTTGAAAGATTGCCGCGCTTCATAGAAGCAAAAATTTGTTGAATTGCAAGAAATGCGGACGCGGCTAATAGAAAAGATCGCTGGTAAGTTAAGTGAAAGCTTCGAAAAATTCTTAATTTAATACAGCTGATGAGCTCATTATATGTATTTACTTCTATATATATATATAATATTTATATATAATTGGCGGTTACACCCTTGTTGGTTGTTTGGCGCAGATCATTTGTGGTGTGGGTCTTGATATTTTCCCATGAATGGAAAGACATACAGTTTTATCCTGCTTCCGAACGGCAGATGATTTTTTTAGGAGCATATTTTTCATTACAGAAATACACTTGGAGGTTTTCCATTATCTGCTGAAGGGCCACCGCTATTACATAGAGAAAACGTTTTCTATCATTTGGTGTTTTGTGCCCATGGTTCGAGCCCAGGCACTACGACAACCATCAATTCAAATAAACTTTTAAACAACCAATTCATTTCGAGGTACGAAGTTGAATTTTAAGCACACTTGAAAACATTTTGGAATTTCGTTGAAAGAAATGTTGCGTAAATATCCTTACTTGTGTAACATCTGACGGTAGCCATTTTCAGAGTCTATCAGATAACATAGACCGTTTTACTGATTTCTTTAAATCTAACTTCGTCCACAGTAATGCAATAAGCGTTCCCCCGTCGCTGCTATATGAACAAGATAGTACCAATATAATCGCTTCCATACAGTAGTCAACTAGATCTAGATGGGCTTTCTTCGTTTCTACTTGGGAAATGCAGTGTTTTACTTTGTATGCCCTTAAAATTAATTCTCAATCTCTGCCTAGCTACAAGCGATTTTATTGGCGACCTAAAAGTTGCATCCATTCGGAAACCAAAACTGATGTTGGCTGCATACAAAGGAGTGACTCATTCCTTCTCAGCTCTGGCTAGTCGGTTTTTTAGAATAAGTTTTCAATCGAGTTTAAGTCAGGACACTGTGCTGGCCATTCTAACAAGTGAAAGTGCTGATTTTAGACCACTCCTGAATAATTTTCGCGATATATTTCAGGTTTCCGCCTTACTGAGTTATAACTCTTCAAGGGTTTGGAATAGAAACCACTTTTTGTACTTTTTTCTGTTGAAAAACATAAACCTTATCATGTAAAACAACTATATTTAAATGCTTTCTGGCGTTAAAGTCGCTCAATCTGTCAGCCCAATTTTTGTATGTAACCAATTTTTGAAGCCCAAAACCATACTTGGTATGCATGCATACAGGTGGCGCCAAATTAATCATTTGCGTTTCAATGAATTTTTTCCTAAATAAACAAAAAACCATTTTAAATGATGAAAATCTTATTTTGACCTTTAAGCGCTCCATTCCTTGCTTGTTTGTACCCAGCAACTGTCTAGTCCACAAGTGCCAAATAGGACTGACGTATAATGATGCCATTTGCAAAAATTATATTATAGTATATATAAACCTTCCTATCTTCTTCTTCTTGACTCGCGCAGATAACCGCTTACGCGATTTTGGCCGAGTTTAACAAAGAGCGCCAGTCGTTTCTTTCGCGTGCTAACCGGCGCCAGTTGGACACATCAAGTGAAGTCAAGTCCTTATCCACCGGATCTTTCCAACGCAGACGAGGCCCTCCTCTTCCTCTGCTACAACCAGCTTGTACCGCATCGAATACTTTCAGAGCCGGAGCGTTTTTATCCATTCAGATGAGATGACTCAGCCAACGAAGCCGTTGGATTTTTATTCGCTGCTTTATACCTATGTTGTCGTAAAGTTCATGCAGCTCATTGTTCCATTGCCTACGATACTCGCCGTTACCATCGTGTAAAGGTTCAAAAATCTTCCGCAGAATCTTTCTCTGAAATGCTCCAAGGGTTGCCCCATCAGATGTTGTTATCGCCCAAGCTTCTGCGCCATACAGTAAGACGGACATGATGGGAGCCTAATGAAGTGTTAGTTTTGTTCGTCGAGATAGGACTTTACTGCTCAGTTGCCTACGTTGTTTAAAGAAGCACTTGTTGGCAAGAGGCAGGAATATTCCTATAGGGTGATTAATTTTGCGCCACCATGTATGTTTATGTACTAAAAATGTGTAATGTTGTTGCCTCCTAAATTTGTATTATTGCCTATTTCTTATTTTCTTATTTATTTTTTTTTATTTAATATTTGCCCATGCCGCTAATGCTTTGAAGATTATCATTGAACTCCGAATGGAAAAATTCTTTTTTCCGTAAATTGGTATCAAATGTTTACAGATTTTTTCTTTTAACCCACGTACAATTTACTCCAGTTCAAAGTAGTCAACTTTCAGTTCATCATATTAAAAGCTAAATTCTCTTTGAATGCACTAAATACAAAATTTCCCCTCAAGTAAATAAGAAAATATTTTATCCAACACTTTGATGAAATATACAGAAATCTAATAGAAGGAAGAGGCAAAACTCTTCACCCATACCAAAAATACTTTCTCATTTGGTGAATGAATCAAGAAACTTGTGTACGTTGTCTCCATTAGCCGCTGTGCGCGAACTATTCAAGAACTGAACCAGTTTATCAAAATGAAGAAAAACTAACAAAAATTACAAGAACAATATATGCAAAAATGTTTCAATATGTTCCGCAATGTGAGTATGACTGAAGAGAAAGTTTCAAAAATAAAAACAACTTTTAACTAAAAGTAAGAAAGACTTTGTACGAGCAGCAACAGCATCAGCATCTGCATTAGCGATTAAATGGCACACAGCGAAGCACCCAAGGAGCTAAGCGAAGCGGAACCAAACAAAAATCTAACTAACGCTTGTCGATTTGCATATTTGGTACGACGATTTCAAGCCATTTACCTTTCGCTGACAAACTGCAACTCTGACTTTTATGTGTGTACGTCTGTATGTATGTACGTTTGCATACTTTTTTAGTTAGATGGTGTGCGCGTTTGGGAAGCAGAGTGTTTTCAAGAGATCAAACATTTATGGGGGAATGCGTTTGTGTACCTCGAAAGTTTGGCCAAAACTAAATGTTGCAATTCAATGCAATTTTCCGTTAAACGAGTCGCATCGACAAGCAAAAGCGAAAACTTTGTGAATTTATGTAACAATTTGTGCGAGCAGTAAATAGTATTTGTACTCGTACAAGTGTGCATAATCCAATGCGACGAGGTTGGTGACTGTTGCAACTTAGTTACGAAAAATGGGAGATAAACCAATGGAAAAGCAGTTGGAAAAAGCTTCGACTTTAAGGTAAAATACGCGAAACATCTACGCCACGCTCGGCTAAGATACAACCGAATGAGATATAGCGCAGTGATATCGAAGATGACAGGTGACTATTCGGTGGTTGCTCGGGTTCGAAACTTTGTGGATGAAACGTCAAGTGATATACATTTTTTTCTAATAGCGATCGCTCCTACGTAGGCAATGGTACACCTCCGAGTTTATTTGTGCGATGAAAAAACTCTTCATAAAGCATCACCCGCCTTTAGGAGGGGGCATAAAATTGTTGGTCCCTCCATTTGTGGAAAACATCAAGATTACCAAAATTGGAAAAAACGGGCATGACAAGTAAAAGAGAAACACGCAATGTCATGAAACTACTTACCGTCCATAAAAGTGCCTAAATGCTGAAGAAGAAGAAAGTTTCCATTGGGAACTACTCACACTAAGTCGAAAAGAACTATCTCTAGACATGTGCAGAATGATTTGTGGTCATTCAAGATGAATTTTACAGAATCAGGCAGAGAGAAGGTAGGAAACATAAGTGATCTACTCTGTGACTCTGTAATATAGAAAAGGTGAAATTAGTGCAGGGAACCTGAGCTTTATTGATTCTTCGAAATTCTAATTGTTTACAGAAGGCTTAGGATTCGGATCCATTTGATATAGCAAAGATATCAACTGCCAAACTATTTAAGGTGGCGGAGTTGTACTCAACTAAAGGGGGATCAGTTTGGAGGTAATTTCTCCAATAGTGCTTTTTTTGGCAGATCACGCATGACTACTGTCAAATAAAATAAATATAAAATAAAATAAATAAAATAATTTTTTTTTTCAGTATTCATTGACAGTTCATCATGCAAACACCTACGCCTCAACAACTTCTGCAAATCGTGCAATTGTATTACGAAACTCGATGCTCTGTGGAAAGTCTTCATTGCGCGCCCACGCCAACTTATGGGGTATAAAACCGTCTTACCAAATGTACTATTTGGCCAACAACAGGCAAAATTGGGAACTATTTTACATTACTGGATGCTACTCGACCGATTATACTACGCACATCCGGAAGTGACGAGAATATTGCGGCTGCAATTGAGAGTTTTACCGAAGTCGAGAAAGAATCGATTCGGCGCCGATCTCAACAACCTGGCCCATCTTGCGGCACTATTTGGGCGGTTTTACGCAAAGATCTTGGTTTGAAAGCACATAGAATACAACTCATTCAAGATTTGAAGCCAACCGAACTTCCACAGCGTGATAATATCTGTCGTTGGGCTCTTGAGAAACTCGCCGAAGATCCGCATATTGAGATCCAAATTTTATTCAGCGATGAGGCTTAATGGCTACGTTAATAGCAAAATTGTCGTTTTTGGGCTCAAAAGCAAACCGAAGCCATTCAAAAACAGTTATTACATCCATTGAAAACAACCATTTGGTGCGGCCTATGGGCTGGAGCACTAATCGGATCATATTTATTCAAAGACGCAGCTAGCGCCAATGTAACAATGAATGGCGAAGGCTATCGCACCATGATAAACGACTTTTTGAAGTTGAAAATCGGAGCTCGTGATCACCACAAATGGGTTCGAACATTCCTTGCCATACAGCCCGTGAAACAATGGATTTACTGGGTCGTAGATGCGGTGAGCAATTTATATCTCATCTCGGACTAGAGGATTGGCCACCAAGATCATGTGATAACACACCTTTGGACTTGTATTTGTGGGGGGTATGTAAAGTCTAAGTGCTTTGTAGATAAACTAACTTCGACTGATGCATTGAAGGCCAATATTACTAAAGTTATTCACGAGATACTGACCTAAGCTTTCCAGCGAGTCATTCACATTTGGTGTTGACGGATGGCCAAGTTACGGCCAACATTTGAAATGGATTATCTTGCAAAAATAAATGTCATGAATGGTTCTACACAAAAATAGTAGAACTTGCCCAATCAATTTGAATTTTCGTTGTTTTATTTCAACTTAAAATCCGACACCTCTCAATTGATCACCCTTTAGTTCCATCTAGGCCAACCAAATCATTTAAAGCTCCATGAGGACACAGAACAGTTCCCTTTGAAACCTCATAGAACAGGAGATTTTCTGGTATTCGCGCAGCATCACTTACATAGCTCAGCAAACTTTCTGATGAAGAGAGATCTATTTCTCAAGCATGTCAGAAGACATTTCCCTGAACTCGCTAACGAGATTCAGCAATTCATTCGGCAACCACTGCACATGACGGATATCGAAAGACTTTGAACGATACTCGTAGAGAGTTAGTCACCACCTTCACCAACTTCTGCCATGAACAACCCATGAATGAGTGCCGAAGACGGACCCCAATCAAAATCTGTTACAAGCGACGATCTTCACTATCTTCATACCGGAATTACGTTATGGATATTGCAGCAGGTTAAACTGTTACCCATCAAGAGCACATCCTAACATATTCAGTTAGCATCTAGGCTGTATGAAGGAACACCGCACAAAACTACTAATCTCTTAACGCACCGCTTCCAATCAACTTAAATATATAGCAACCATTTCCCTCGGGTCGAATCAGCTGCTATAAGCACAACCACGGTGAAGTATAGATCTGGTAGATCGACTTTTTCAAATCTGGATGTTTTCTAAGATGATTGCATATCAGCTCTTCAGAAAGGTTTCCTGGTGCTCCCTAAGGCTTTTGACGGAGTTTCGCCTTCCATCCTTGTAAAGAATTGAAAGAATGTCAAAGCATACTAAGGCCTCCATTTCATATTTCTTCGTGGGCTGGAGTCCTATCTCTTGAATCGTAGGTCCGTAGATGGGGTTGAGAATCATCAGTCATATCCTTTTATTGTGTCATCTGGTGTCCCACAAGATACGAAGTATTATGGATCCTTCGCTATTAATAAATCTTTCTATTAATTAAGCAGAAAACCTTAAATTTTTAGTTTTCAACAGCCTTCAGTACTTTTACACAAACTTAAAAGAAGTAACGGAGTAGAAATGTTTAGTCCAACTCCATCTCCATAGGCCCTATTTAGAAACCACGGCTAGAGTAAACCGATTAATAGAATCATTCCTTGGAATCCTGGGATGTATCTTCTCTTAGCGATAGCAGAGGTCAATGCAATGGGCCTCTTAGTAAGAAAATGAATTTTTCCGCACACGGAATCTTAATTTAGCCTACGTATTCTTCTTCTTGGTGAAACTTAGTGAACCATTGCTTCATTCACAACCTAGAGTTATCTGTCTCTATCTAAGCCTACCTCTTTTCACCGCTGCATGTTTAGCTTTTCAAGGTCAAGTTCGAGCCATTCCCTTCAGGGGTGTCCCTTCTTCGGCCTCCAACAGAGCGTAATTCAACTGCCTTTCGAGTTGTTCTCTTCTTTGGCATTCTAAACATATGTCCGAGCCATCTTATCCTCCAATTCAGCCTAACTTTTTTACAAATAAATCCTGAATGGTTCTTTAGCAGAGCCATATTCTTCTGTGGTGCTGGGTGTCTTATCAAAAGCACTATTAACATCAACTAAGTTGCTGAAGGTTGAGTGATTTCTTGACATTTTTTACTTCTGTATGAATGTGAGAAACAGATTAACGAAACCAACGCAAGACAAGTCTTGTCAAGGCCCTAAGCTTCCCCAAGGAGTGAACAAGGAAAAGTGGGCAGCATTTGAGTGAAAATCAGTTTTTTGCCCACAAAATGAAATTCGTGTCATTCAATTCAATTTCAAGGAGACAAAAATTTATCGCATGAAGTTCCACAGTTATATGAAAAAGTAAATGAATTTTACCAGCTTTAAAGGAACTGAACTCTGTGTAGTTCCATGTTTCAACTGCCTAACAACACATCGGTAATATTTACTATGATAACTACACACAAACAAAATACGAGTAAGTGCTCGATAAGAAATAATAAAATTTCATGCAACTTTCGTCGGTAATTGGAGCATGAACTGAAAGTTTGCGGTAGTAAAGAAGAGGAAAGCAGAAGAATAAGTAGATACTAAAAACAAAAAAAATCGCTAAAAGAACAATAAAAACGCACATAAATGTAAGACCTTTACAATTGATAACAAGCGTAAAACAAAGGACACAAAAAATATTGATTAAATTTGCAATATAAAATTGTGTAAAAATAGAAGCGGATAAATGCGTGAGCCAGCAAATTGAAAGAAAAGCACACACACACACAGATGTACGTCTACATATTTATAGACCCCAGCAGGCAATTCTACCAGCTCGAACCAAAGTAGATCGCTGTCTATCTTTTTTCAATGCCATCAGCCGATCACCCTAGGAAATGCCAGCTTTCCGTTTCTTCATCAGTTTTATACCAATAAACGATTGGAAGTCCTTGCATGTGGGTTATACCAGTTTAACGACTCTTAAATAAGTACAGCGCTGCGACTTATTAACAAGTTTTAACCAAATATTTACTTCTTATATAGATCTCAGCAGTGAGAATTTATTAGAAAGATGTGTGGTTTTAACCAAAACAAGAACGAAAGCTACAATCAACTGATTTGGAAAATCTCTCCCAAAATTGTTCCCGCCGGTTCGAAAACTGTGGAAATCGCTGCATACATAGTTTCCGGCATATTTAATGAAGGAATGGCATCTCTATTGTATAATATGAAGACAATATTAATTACACTTGGGCCCAATGCGCATTCATATGCCGAAAAAGAAGATGAGCAATGCTCATTGAGCATGAACATTTCCGATCTCACAGGGCCTGAGGGCACTCGAGATGGAAGAACGTCCTCCAGACAACATCAGCTCCAGTTACTAGAAGCTGCGTTCCCACGACATTCGGTCCTACCTAACCGGAACGACCCGGATTTATATCCGGCCAAGGACTGTCACTTCAGCAGCATTCCTCGTATATGTACCGGGAATGTTTATGGGCGGACCCGGTGGTCTAGAAATTTCAAAAAACCGATTTTTTACTGTTTCGTTATTTCGAAAGTATAGTATCTTCAGAAAATAATGTAAAATTTGAATGCGTAAATGCCCAATATTATAGTTTCTACAGCCCATTGACTAGGTAGAGAGCGGTTCGCGCGCTCCTGTACCTCAAACTTTAAACTCACTTATATCGAAAGGACTTTTTTCGGCCTGGTGTTGTCAAAAAAAAATTTTTTTAATATGTTGTTCACAACATCAATCGTAATCGCCCGTACTATAATCATATTATTATTTCAATTATTTCGCTTTTTTTTAATAAAAAAACTGAAAAAATACCCGATTTTTAGAGATTTTTTATTCTAGTACGGGGCATAGCTACAGTCATAATGATTAATAATTTTTTTGCTTGTTGCCTTTCAGATAAATAGAAGAGCCAAAATGGGCAACACCGTCCAGGTCCAATTTTTCGGGAGGGTCAATTTCAGGGCCATTTTTAAAATTATAAGAATTACATTTTTTTTAAGTTAATTAAAAAGCCTAGAAAATTTTAATATCGTTATTCAATTTCTATTATTGTAAAAAAAATTCCTGAAAATACTCCAAATTTTCCAGCTCTAGACCACCGAGACCCCTTAGGTACTTAGTGATGCACAATAAAATAATTTGACCGCAGATTTCATAAATATTTTGCCATGTTATACCCGCTCTTTGAACTTCTCAATTATGGCCTCAGATTTGAACCGTAAACCTTAATAAATATTTCGCATTAAAGTTTTTTTCATTAAAGAAAAAAAATTAAATAAATGACTCCATCTAGCCCTCATAACATGCACATCCTTAACGTTTGAAGTAAGTAGTAAAATAAGATATTTATTTTGAATAATAGTAATTTGCAACTGATACAATTCTAGTCCCTCTCGAACTAGTTGTACTTCTTCTACAACATCATTACCAGTTCACGAAATTTAAGTACGTAGCCTAACTTTTCACTACTGCAGGAATTCGGTTGCATGAGCTGACATTGCTCGCCGGTTATAAAATCCAAGTAAAACCTTATAAAAGCGAACATAATAGTAATCACTGCCAAATTGGCAAATAATCAAGGGCATCTAAGGATTACCTGCCACATACGAATACTATAAACAAACTATAAAATATGGCTCGCAAGAACTTAAATAATATGCGATATAAATGCGCACTCGCAGACATTCGGTGCTAAAACAAATACAACTCCATTCATGTGTCGACTATGGCACAGCATGTGGCAACACACTGCGACGGAAATGCATCATTTTGTGGCATCAGCAATTGGGGCGTTGAAATAACAATGACAGGAGAAAAATTAGAAAAAATGGATGCTAGTGTGCGTGTGGTCGTTATGTAATCACATAATTTTGTGCATACCTGTATTCACAAGGCATTAAAAGTTTGCACAAACTTAGGATTCGAAATTACTGTCTTATTAGAAGAGCTCACTTTTGTTTGTTCCCTATTTTGAATTGGTTGCAATTAAGCACTGTTTAGTTAAGCACTTAAAAAAATTAAAGCAAATAAAGAAATCAAAAATCTTCAATGTCAGGGCGGAGACAATTGTCACTGTGTTAGATTGACTAGAGGTGGAAAGACCTATCTGCCTCTAGATCTTGTCTCTGCTAGGCTAAAGGGAAGTTACTGTGGTGGTAGGAGGGACTAAAGACATTAGATTTGAAGATTTTTGCAAAGGGAGATACCGCAGTGTGGTGCCCTTTCGCCTCTCGTTGGACTAGTTGCCATTGACGAAGTTCTGACTAAGATAAAGCGACCTCTGACTCCTTAGCTAGGATGGGCTCTCAGATCAACTTCTTTGGCCCATAGCCCCTTTTGCCACTCCCTTCTGCAGCCATCACAGCCACGGTTAGCAAATGGGTTACTAAAACCCACAAGCGAGCTTGGCAGGCTGAGAGAAGCTGCAGATGGAGTAAACTGATGTTACCTGTAATGTCCAATCGACTGTCGCAAGCCCTTGTCATTAAGCAGAAGGGAGTACAGACGGCTGTTTGGACTGATGACGAGCCACTTTCTGTGGGCAAATCACCTGGAAAAGGTAGGCATCTCAGACAGTGTACTATGCCCAGCTTGTGAAGAGGAGGATGAGGAGGCGGACCACTTTCTGTGCATCTGTCCCGCCTTCGCTCGAATCAGGTTTGAGGTTAAATGGAGACTCAAGCCACAGATCGTTCTTTGGATGTACAACGTAGTAGCTCTGCTAATTTTTACGTACGGATGTCTTGTTTGGTGAAAAACTCTTCGGTAGGGCTGTAATATCATTAAATTGGGGAGAATGCAAAGCACTGCACGTATTGGCATCACCGGAGCAATGTAGAGCTTACCCCAGAGCTGCCTTTAATGTCGTTTTGCATTTACTTCCCATAAACTTTCACGTTATTTCCAACGCAACTCAAAGTTCAATCAGGTTAAAAGAGGTTGGCCACTGAAAGAAATCTTTCAAGTGACATAGTAAAATTTTTAGGCAGCTATCACAGTATTTTTCTGAACTTCAGACAGATCTCTCCAAACTGGAGACGGATCTCTCCAAACTGGAGTTTGAGGTCTATGCCAGGGCAATCTTTCCAAGTAAGGCGGGATTGGGACGCGGTGAAAATCTCTAGCGATGCTGTTACCTCTGTCTTCACTGAAGGCTTCAGGGTGGATTCGGGAATCGGAGCAGGGGTTTCTCTAAATCAGCCAATTTACCGATTTCCTTAAAACCGCCGAATACTGCTAGCATTTTTCAGGCAGAAGTTCTTGCGGTCCTCCAGGCATACAAAATTCTTAGGAAATGTGGATTTGAGGGAGATATCAACATATTTTTCAATAGTAAATTTGTGACCAAGGCTCCTACGACGTCTTGGGCCCTTCCAAACTGGTCAACCCCTATAAGGAGGTGATCAAATCAGAGTTCCTGGACATAAAAACATAGAGTGAAATGAAATTGCTGATACACTTGCCAGCAAGGAGTCGATTAAATTGGTCTCAGTGGTCTCTCACCTGGTCATCCGAACTTATTTCTCAGGAAAACGCAGAACAGTTGGAGCTCCATTTCTTAGGGTGCTACTTCGAAACCCCTTTTGCCCTTTGTACAAATACGGAGGACGTAGAAAATACTGGGAACTACACACCATTCAATGTCCAAACTTGTAGCTGTGTAGCTACATATGTACATGTAAAATGCATATACATATAACTTCTTTCTCTACTCAACTGATCTTACCGATTTCACACGAATAAAATTTCAGCTTAGTCAGATCTTGGAATAATATTCAGGTTATTTTTGTAAAACAATTCGGTTATAAGATCCCAAAAAAGCTGTGAAACCATTCACGTTTGGGAGATTGTCACAGTATAATGCTAAGCCATATTTTTTTACTTTTCCTACTTACTTCTTTCGTTTTTGGCGATCAAACGTTTTAAGAAAAGGCGATGTCTTCCTTGGTCTGCTTCTTCCCTCGTAAGAGCAATGGCGGACATCCTCGCTATTAAGCGTTTTGAAAAATAAAGATAGGTGGCTTGTCAACAGGGTTTTGGCTCTTCAGGATATCAAAAAAATTGAACTGCTTATTATTCTGTAGGCTTGTCATTCTGACAGGTGCCAGCGCTGCCCCCACCAAAATTAATATAACACAGTCGATTCATGAATGCCGAAATGTTCAGAAAGTCGAGATATCGAAGTTGAAGGTTGTTCACCAACACTTTGTATCATAGCAGCAATATTCTCAACAGAACGTCCAGTCTTTGGCTTGCCTGTTATTCTCTTATTTTCGACAAGATCTCTTCACGGAGGTTTTTCCACCAACCTTTGAATTGTCACCTTTTTCGGGCGATTATTCCCACCCAAAAATCACGAATTTTACGATACGTTGTTCTTAAAGATCCACGATTTTCATAATACATTTACATAATTCTAACGAGTTATTCCATTGTGTGACATTGAAAATCTGTCTACTTGACAATTTTGACATTTGTCATGACTTTGGCATAAAATTGGCATTAGCATTACTGGCATCTAGGCGCCACTTTTCAAAGACTTATGTGTAAATACTTACCTCTATATGTATATTTAAATAGGTTCTCTTCTGCCCACTAAATTGAATTATTTGATTGATTTAATTGACGCATTTTAAAGCAAAGTTTTTCTGCCAACCATCAAGGCAATTAACGCAGTCTGCTTTCATAGTAGCAGAAATTAAAGTATTGAATAAATGAAACGAACTTCCAGTCAATTGAATCAAATAATAACTTGCGCTTATTGAAAAGTATTAACCAAACATATGTGTTCGTGAATGCACAGTTAAATATGTATTCATGTGCGTAATACTCATATACCATATTTGCGCCATCACGAATACATAGTCAACATAATTATTAAACCACTTATCGGACGGAGCAGCAACCGCAGAGCAATCAAATTATGAACAATCACCTGTGGGGCTGAGCTGACTGTACGAGCAATGGAAATGGATACGTGTAAATAAAATAAAACAATTTTACTATTAATTAATTAACAACTGTTGATCATGCGCAGTCGAAACTATATACCCTCACATCTGTACACACACATACATATGTACGTAAAGGAGGATTGCGCTGCAACCGCACTGGATGTTAAAAACGCTTTTAATTCCTTAAGTTGCTGGCATATTTGGGTTGTCTATACGCAATTGGCATCCCGCCGTATATTTTCAGGATAATAAGGAGATATCTCTCTGTGAGAAAACTTACGTGTGAAAGCTATACTGGAGCACAGGTGTGCTGGTGTGCTAAAGAGATCGGTCCTGGGTCCTGTTTTATGGAAGGCCTCATACGACAAGCTTCTACGCTTAACAGGTGCCCAGAGATGTGAAAATAAAAGGGTTTGCGTATGACATCGCTGTAGTGACATTGACCAAGCATATACAAGAAGTGGAATGCATAACAAATGAAGCAATAAAACAGTCGGAACGCTGGTTGAAGGAAGCAGGACTGAGATTAGCAGAACACAAAATGGAGGCAGTTCTGACCACAAGTCACAAAAAAATGGAGCATATGAGGAAAACGGTGGGAGAACAAGTTATACCATCACAATCCGAATAAAACTACTTAATCGTCATAATGGACAGCAGAAGTGGCGAACATCCAAGCGGCACTTTCAAGGATTTTACCTAACATTGGTGGTCCAAAGTTTATGCGACGAGAATTCTTGGCGAACGTAGCTACCTCGGTTTTCTTGTAAGCATCCCCAGTTGTTGTTGTTGTTGTAGCAGCATAAACATTTCTGATACATATACGAGGAACTACTGCTGAGGTGACAGTCCTTGGTTGAATATAAATCCGGGTCGTTCCGGTTACGTATGTAGAACCGACTATCTTGGGAACGAGGAAAGGCTAAGTGCCTTTCACTAATGGGGCGGGAATGGATGGACCCACAAACTTATTTCTGGCTTATTTCTGCTTGAAGTTTCGGTGACGCAAGCTATCACGTAACACAGTTTCTATTTGGACATGGAGGATTCAGATAATAACTGCATCGGTTTGGGCAAGCCCTTACTATCCTGCATGCATCAATGCTGAAGAAGATCCGAAACATGCCAGCTTCAACTGGCCACGCTTTATGACAGGAAGCAGACCTGCAAATACAAGTGTAGTTGAGTTCATGCTGGAGTCAGAAGAAATGTGGAAGAAGGTAGTGGTGTATGTTACTAGATTTCAAAAAGAGCTTAGATACATTGAAAAAATGAGAGGCAATAGCCAATTGCGTTATTTGCCAATTGACCCCACATAAAAAAGGCATGACATCGAGTTTCACCAGAAATCTTGAGGACCTCAATTTCGCCGTTGACAACTGCCTCCCCTCTCACAAGCTCACTGACGAAGGCGGGCAGATTGGTCATGCTGACACCCAGTATTAGACTCGAGGTCAACATCGCCAAGACGATGGCTATGAGATGCAACCACAATTAAGCAAGACATGTAATGGTTGATGGAATTTGCCGAAAGTCTCTGCTACCTTGTCTGCACTATCACGACAGACTGCGAAGCAGATGGAAAAGTCTTGAGCGGAGTGAACAAGAATATAAAAGAAATATATATACGAGTATATATTGGGTAGTCGAAAAAGTCTTTTCGTATTTTGTCAATAGATGTCGCTGGAGTCATCTATCTACAGTGCTACCAATCACATTGTATCATATCATATGGTGTCAGAAAGGTGACATTTTAAGCTTCATTTACCAAAATTAAAATTAAATACGGAGAAGATGAAAAAAGTTATAGCTGTTCAAAGCTGAGTAAAAATAATGAAGAAATTCGCTATATTTTGAAACTTTTGTATAAAAAAGGGAAGAATGCCACGCAAGCCACCAATGAAATATGTGAAGTTTACGGAGACGATGCTGTATCAGTTCGTGTAGCACAACAATGGTTCGCTCGCTTCCGTTCTGGAAATTTCGATGTGAAAGATGCACCTCGCTCCGGTCGACCTATCGTTGAGAAAGTCGATGAAATTATGAAAAAGATTGACCAGGACCGTCACATAAGCTGCCATGACATCGCCAAGGCACTAAACATTCCTCATCAAACGATTTTGAACCATTTAGAAGAGGCTGGTTACAAAAAGAAGCTCGATGTTTGGGTACCACAGGAATTGTCCGTGAAAAATTTAATGGACCGAATTAACATCTGCGATTCTTTGCTGAAACAAAATGAAATCGAACCATTTCTGAAGCGAATGGTAACAGGAGACGAAAAGTGGATCAAATACGGTGAAGCTCAACAAATGGTCGCAAAGCCAGTATTGACGCCTGGAAAGGTTATGCTGTGTGTTTGGCGAGATCTACACTTTACTGTCAACAACTGATGAGATTGAAGCAAGCAATCGAAAAAAATGGACAGAACTGATCAGCAGAAAGGGCGTCGTCTTCCATCAGGACAACGCTAGGCCACACACATCTTTGATGACTCGGCAAAAACTGGGAGAGCTTGGCTGGGAAGTTTTGCTGCATCCACCATAAAGCCCTGACCTTGCACCATTGGACTACTAATTGTTTCGGTCAATGCAGAACTCCCTTAATGGAGTAAAGTTGGCTTCAAGAGAAGCCTGTGAAAATTACTTGTCGCAGTTTTTCTAGAAAAGAAATGGCAAAAGGTGGTCGACCAAAATTGTACATATTTGGTTTAATAAAGTTCATTATAAATATAAAAAAAAAATCAGTTGAAGGTGAGTGTGGGTCTGAAAGGTCCGTGTTATAAAATTTATAGCTGGAAAGGCTAATTCTCCTAGGTCGACATGCTCAAAGATTGAACGTACCTCATTTCGACTATTGCAGAAGCTTCAAGAATTAGGGGAAGGAAGGGTCTATCAGACATTTTCTTTGATGCTGTCCTGCGTGTCATGCCACTGGATTTTGATACTTTGGCTCATCGTTCTTAATAACTTTCGGTATATAAGCGTCAGCCAGATCAATGGGCTTGCAACGAAAACAATGTGGTTTAACGAGGAGTAGCAGGTAAACTGCTACTGTATCATAATCCATCGGCAATGGTATAAGTGAGTTGATCAAAGACCACTTAACTTATCTAATCATATATATGTATGCTCTACTACAAGGCTGTGGCTGTGGTGTTTCGCCGGATTGCGGAAGGTTACGAGAATCTCTCTTGATGGAAAAAATGTTAGCCGAGCTGAGTTGTGTTTGAGAAAAGACATGCTTATATGTTATGTCCGATCAACGGAAACTGAATGATTGTAGTAGGGATAAATTTAGGTCGCTAGACGAGGTAGGTGGTCACTTAGTATTTTGGTGCATAAATTGTTAGATGCTGCGATGCAGAAAATCGTTCGAGGAGCATCTCACACGTCACCGATACACTTCTCCTTCAATTGGTGTGGCACCCAGTTAACTGCACCGCGTGCAAATGTTTACCGACGATTGATATGTCAACATCCAACTCTTTAGACATATCACCAAGGGTTCAACATGCGTCTTCATCTAATAGTTGTTGTCGTTGACCCTTCGCGACCGTTATCACTCACGTCGAAATTGCCACTTTGGAAGCGGAAGAAACCGCACGTTTTATTTGATGGATCTTGATTACCGTGCATATTGATCAAAATACGACACGTTTCAGCTGCACTTTTCTTTAAAAGGTAATAATGAAGCATGACTTCCCGCAATTGCGGTTTTTTCGGGACGAACACAGGCATTTTTGACGTCAGATAAAAGAAGATCTTTACGCTTTAAAGATCTTTACGCGATCGAGACCTCACATATACACCTTCCAATCACCAATATATTATATTACTTGAGCGAACACAAAAGTTGTATCAGCAGCGACATCTCTTTTACGAGGGCGGAAACTTATTTCCATACCCAATGCATGACCGATTAGACCACGTACAGGATGAAGTGAAGAGAATATTGCAGCGGAAAATGAGAGTTTTGCCGAAGTCCCGGAAGAATCGATTCGGCGCCTATCTTGACCTATCTTATGGCACCATTTGGGCGATTTTCAGCGAAGATCTTGGTTTGAAAGTCTACAAAATACAGGTAGTTCAATATTTGGAGACGGCCGTTTTTCCACAGCGTCATAATCTCAGCCGTTGGGCTCTTGAAAAAACTCGACGATGGTCCGCATTTTAGGGCCCAAATTTTGTTCAGCGATGAGGCCCACTTTTGGCTTAATGACTAAGTCAATAAGCAAAATTTCCATATATGGGCTGAAGAGCAACCCGAAGACATCGAAGAACAGCGATTACATTCATTGGAAACAACCGTCTGATGCGACCTATGGGCTGGAGGAATCAACGGCCTATATGCCTTGAAAGACGAGAGTGGCGCAAATGTAACAATGAAAGGCGAAGGCTATCGCGCCGTGATAAATTACTTTTTGAAGTCGATAATTGAAGCTCATGATCAAAACACGGTTCCACATTTGGTTCCAACAAGACGGTATACTTGCGGTACAACCTGTGAATCAATGGATTTACTGCGTTGTCGCTTCGGTGAACAATTTACCTCTCATCTAGGATCATTAGATTTGTCACCAAAATCTTGTGGTATCACAGCCTTCGACTTTTATTTGTGGGTGTATGTAAGGCCTAAATGCTTTGTAATATAGATAAACCAACTTCGATTAAGGCATTGGAAGCCAACATTACTGAGGTCATTCACGAGACACCGACCGAGGTCCTCCAGCGAGTCCATTAAAATTGGTGGCGAGTCCATTACAGCGCAGTTGCGACCAACATTTGAAAGGGATTTTCTTTAAAAAGTAAAAATCATGAATGGTTCTACACAAAAATAATAGAGAGTGCAAGCTCAGTTTGAATTTTTGTTGTCAAATTTCAATTGAAATACCTCTAAATTGATCCCCTCTATAAAAATAATTGATTTCGAATTCTGTAACTTCCAACTGCGGTGTATTATAAAAGACTTAAAAGTCTTACATTTACGGCTCCATTTCTTAAATAAATAAACTAATAAAAATTTATTTACAATTTTGGAGAGTATTTTATAATGTTTGCTGCAGTCGATTTTGTCGTGAAAGTTTTTATTAGCTTGCATTGGGAAGCTGCAACTCAAGTGATATGCTGAAGCTTTTGAAAGAAACTTAAGAATTTCAGCTACCTGCGCTCAAAGAAGTGTGCGTCTATCAAATGAAGCTTAAGCTCGAAACTGTGATATGAAAATGGGGGAAAAACAATATATGGAATTATAATTCAATAAAGTAACACAATTTATTTCTTTTGCATAAAATTATTATTGAAATTTAACAATTCATATTTCTTTTGTTTAATAACTCATAATTTACAATCAGTACCATAGACTTTTCGCTTATTGCCATAATCCGCGCACTTTGTCAATCTGCTTATCATCGCTGAGTGTATTAATTGTTAACGAGCTTAACCAAGACTTCACAGCTGACGGAAACCGCTATTATGCTTGCACATACCCACTCGCTTTAAGCTTTAAACTGCTTATGTACTTATCTCAGTATTTCGAAGTGCAATAAATTGCGTTATCAACTAAATAATCCATATATGCGAGAATGGTGAAACATTTAAGCGCGAAATCAAATTAGTCCATGGTTAAAGATATAATAAAACGTATGCATATTCTCGCTGCCGTCAAACGAACAAGTTTATTTGAATACAATTTTATAATTTTCAATTTTTCGCGCCATAAAAATTCATATTTTAAGTAGCTTCCATTAAATATTGCGAATATTTTTCCGTGAATCTTACTTGTACGTTATTTTTAATTTTATTTTGTTTACTTGCTGAAAATTAATTTTCCGATAAAGTTCGCTTTACATTTCTACAAATGTAGATATGCATGTATGTATGCGTAAATGGTGCATTTTTATAATTAAATTATAATATGTTTGTCCCGGTGTCCCCACAATTTACCATCATCGCAAGCGTATGAAGCATTTCAACACCAATAAAATATTGAGAAATATATTTATTATAATTTTTACTCCGCACTCCATTCAAAGGGACAAATTTTATTAATTTGTAAATGCAATAAGCGAACTCCATGTAAAAATACGGCGAGAAGAGAAAATAAATTATAAAGAATATATATTAAAATTGAACAAAAATTCCCCTTTAACAATTTAATTTGTATGAAAGTTATAATAGCGAAATACTGCATTTTATGTTTGTGCGAAATTTTTGAAAAAAAAATAAATAAATGTATAAAAAAAAAAGTTGTGCGTACCATCGTGTGAGATCTCCAACAGGCATGATGGAGAGAATAATGAGATGGCGCCTATCGTGGTCCCGTTACTTTGCTCTCCGCGAATTTGACAATGAGTTACGTGGTTTTAGCACTAGTATGGCCAGATTACCATTTTCGTAACTTGATTTAGCATTTCTTTTGTTATTTAGTTTCGGAGTTTTAGTTCTTTCTTCATGACATTTTTCTAGCCTGTTCTAATTAAAATGTAATGTTTATAATTTTGTAAAATATACATTGTTTTAAAATTAGTTCAATAATTCACTCAGTTTTATTTAGCTTTACTTTTTTTTAACATCTGGTGGCATTGCCCGCGATTGCAGCTGTTGTTGGTGTTCGTCTGCTTTCGGCAGTCAAATCTCTCTCTCGCTACTGCAGTGTTGCCTAGCTTTTGATACAAAAATGCACTAAAATGCCCATTTAAAGAAAATAAAACACCAAATTTTTATTGAATCACTTAAAGAACTTTGCATGCGTGACAAATTGTCTTTAGAATGTGCGTTTATTTTTAAATAAAGGGTTATGCTTATGCACAATTTAATTTATGAAATTTTTGTTAAGAGAAACTCTTTTGTTAAGGGAACGACTTATTTGCTATATTTGAGGTTATGTAACTAGATAAGGTACTCTTTTTGCAAAAATGTGAGCATGGTTTCTTTAGTATTTTCTGGTATTTTGTGGCTTATTTTTACAATGAATACACCTCTTGATGCCCTATGTCCCGCTAAGGATTAATGGCCGGAAGAAACGATTACACTTCTATGGTTTTAATCGGCATTCAATAAATTCAAACGCCTTTTAAAATGTGTAAAAAGGTTTAGGAAGACTTGAGAGAGGGACATTTAATATTCTTGCATAACCTTAAATGGAGCAAAAAATCAAATTCCAACTTTCAAAATATCAAATTTTATAAGAACCAACCAAGTTTCATCAGGACTAAAATCTTCTCAGAGTGGCCTTTTTTAACCTTCTTTTGTATAATAGTACAGTTTTTTTTTAACTTAAAGTTTCGGTAGCTTAAAATTAAAAAAAAAGAAACAAACAGGAAACTTCAAAATTTTCGCATTTTCGGTATAAAAAAGCACTAAATTTATTGCAAAAAAGGTTGGCAATACTGCACAACTCGGAAAAGCGTGATGTCACGCACTCTCTGATGGGCGCAATCTTCTTTCTATCATTCTTGTCCAACAGGCAAATATCTACAGGCAACGAGAGTTGTTGATGCAATGGCGAAGTTAGATGGAATGTAGGCTGGGGCACTGCTCCAGGCTGTCAAAGAAAGAGCACACAGTGACCATAATTCTCTGGTTGCCAAACCTGGGCATTAACAGAAGAAGTGATCAACTGTCTCCTCCTCTGAAAAGGCACCCACAGCTTCTTCAATGGAGGCTTAATGGTAAACCTAGCTTTTTCGCTTGTGATCCGATTGTCCAATGAGCGATAAACATAGCTACGAGTTTGGAAATTGGATGGGATGGAGTTTCCAGAACTACAAGGAGAAGTCAAAAATAAACAAGACTGGCGTCATAAAAATGTTTTTGATGGCGCCATCTTATTAATGAGTTAGCTGACTTCCAGTGAAAGCTTGGTGACATTCGGTTTAGTGGAAGCGAGGTTATTGCGTCTAAAGTGTCAGTACATATATTTGTGTCATCGGTACAAAAATGAAGATCGAACAAATAGCTAATATCAAACTTTGCTTTGAATTGATGAAAAAAGTTTTTGGGAGGTTTACACGCTTCAGAGATGGTTGTGAGGACATAAATGACAATGAACATACGAGCCACCCAAACTTAGTAATAACCGAACACTCCATCGAAATTGTTCGTAAATTTATCAAAAATGAACTGAAATCGTCGTTGAAATTCATGGAATCGGAGTTGAATATCTCTAAAACATCGACTTATCCCACTTTAACTGATCATTTGGGCTTACGAAAGGGCTGTGCGCGTTTCATTCCACACAAGTTAACTGAGGACCAAAAATGGCTCAGAATTCAACATTCGAAAGACCTCATTAAAGAGGCGAGAAAAGACGAAAACTTCCTTTACAACATTGTAACTGGTGATGAAACGTGGTATTTCCAACATGAGCCTGAAACTAAGCCTCAAAGTGCTGAATGGAAGGGCCCAGACGAGCCACCTCTCAAACTTCACGTTTGGAGAAGTCAAAAATCAAGTCGATGCCCATTTGTTTTTACGATTCCAAGGGAATTGACCAAACAGAGTTCGTGCCAACGGGCCAAACCGTCAATGCAATTTTCTGTCTTGTGGTTTGAAAGCGTTAGTTGCATCGCATTCGTCGAATTCTCTCTGAATACCGCGAAGGAGGAAGCTAGCGCTTATTGCATGATAATGAACCATCTCTTAGATCCACTCTTGTGATTGACATTTTGACTACAAATCGCATTCTAACCATCGATCACTCACCGTATTCGCCTGATATGGCTTCCCGTGACTTCTACCTATTCGGGAAATTGCATTTGGTCATGAAAGGAAAACGTTTTGCACCGTAGAAGCTATTCAAAAGGCTTGTACCGACATCCTGAAGGACATTTGGGTCAATGACCTGAAACATTCTTTCGAAAAGCTTTTAGATCGCACAAGAAAGTGTCTCCAGGCCAAAGGAGACTATTTTGAATAAATAAACTCGAAGTTATCAGAACAGCGCTCCTGCCATTATTAATTTAGTTCAGTCCTGTTTATTTTGGACTTCACCTTGTATGTGCGCACTGCGTCTATTGTACTGAATTTTTTTTATAACCATTATTTTTGCAAATAACCTGAAATCACACGGCACCAGATCCGGAGAATATGGCGATGGACGATTTTCTTCAATGTCAGAAAGCGCAATGAAGTTACTTGTCATTTGAGCACTGTGAACTGGCGCATTATTGTGATGTGAGGAGTAGTGACGTAGTTGCTCATATTTCCTATTTCCATGTAAATTTTTGAACATTTTGTTAGGCAGGTTTCAGTATATCATTTGGCAGTAACTGTCTGAGAAGAATCTAATGGAACAACAGCAACTATTTTTGCTCTGGTGAAATAAACCGAGATCATCACTTTTGTTGCTAAGATTTGCTGCTTGTCTTTCACAAGTGGGTTTGCACCTTTGGAGCTCCATATCATAGACTGCTATTTATTTAGTTTCCGGATCATACTTTAAAAACTAAGCTTCGCCACTTGTTACGATCACACTAATATTGCTAGACTCTCTGTTTTCAAATTTTCTTAAAAAAGATTGAGCAAAATTTGCTCTAACTGCTTTTGGCTCTGATTCAAAACTCGTGTCGAGCAGATTTCTTTGTGTTTAGCAAATCATTATGCGAAGCTTCCCTAGCATCCAGGCCCACTTCACTGCATATAATTTCCTGTGCCATCCGTGGGTCTTCGCCAATTTTTCGCTTCCTAGGGCCACATTTATCTCGCCGGTCGATGTTCTTTCCCATCCTTCTCGAGGCTCGTCCTCCACAGAATCTAGTCTGGACCTCTTTCATACCACTTACAGATAGTCTTCAGAGATGAAGAGTCCATTTTATATGCAGTTTGGAACTCATTGAAAATTTCCACAGGCTTGAGTTGACGTCGAAAGCCGTTAAGTATTGAGTAATGAATTTGCTACCGATTTTTCTGAAATTTTAAATGAAACATCGTAAAATTAAAAAAAAAAACAAAAATTACCATCGACTTACCGATTTTTTGTTAGTGCTCTCGTATGCTTAGATGTTGAAGATATTTACGGTTGTCGTAAATACATAAAACAAATAGCACAAGGAGTTTAAAGCGGGTCATATTCCATCAACAGAAAAGTGAACGGGGGGCTACACTTGGGTACAGGGTCTGGTGAACTTGTTCACGGATGGATCAAAGTTGGAAGGAAAGGTTGGCGGAGGAGTTTTTTGTGAGAAGTTCCCCATCAAACTCAAATTCAGGTTACCAGACCACTGCAGTGTGTTCCAGGTAGAGGTAGAGGTATGCTTGGTAGCCGCAATTAAGAAGGCACCTGATTGGCTGCTCACATGCGTACTAACAGTGAGGAAAGTAAATATTTACTCCGACAGCCAAGCGGCAATAAAGGTCCTGGTCAGGGAATGCCTGACATCACTTTCGACTGCCTCCGAATTCTTCGATATAAGCCTCATCTGGGACATGTGAAGCGATTTCCCCGCAAAAGGAGAGAATTGGGATCCCCCTGACTAGCTGCGGTCTGCTTCTGGAAACATGGGCATCGCGTGAACTCAGCGAGCGTTGGGCAAGTACACAAACTTGTAAGGTCGCAAAATCCTTCTGGCCACGTGTAGACCGGGGGCGCTCGGGTGAGCTTCTGAGATTGACAAAATATTAGCTCTCGAATCTCGTGGGTTTTCTCACAGGTCACTATACGCGAGGAATGCATGCTCTTATACTTGAAATTACCCCATCCTTTTTGCAATGGATGTATGGAGGATGAGGTGGAATCATCTCAGCACCTTCTCTTTAGCTGCCCTGCTCTGGCGGGCATCTTGGCTCTTACTTCTTTGCTACGCCTGTTGAGCTGGCGTTGACATTAGATATCTGATTAATTTCGTCAGCAGCACAAAGCGGTTGACGCAAACGCAGCACAGTCATCGTTCGTAATCCACACACTCTAAACCCACCCTCCTAACCATCAAAGCACCACCTCTCCCCGCCCTCTCCCTGCATCCCATCAGTCTTCCTCTTTCACCTCACCTCCTTCATAATGGTACCACAACAGACAACAAACCTGTTTTCTTCGTCTAAGTGTGCTCATTCCATGAGCAACCATACCAACCTAAGCGGTGATTGGCGATTTGCCTTTTTCTCCTCCTCTCCAATCAACGATAACTTGGAAAAAAGTAAGAAAAATGTATTCGTTAATCGTCGCGTGAGCACCAAGGAAATATTCCACGATATAGCTGTCTCGCTCGGATCCATGCAGAGAGTTGTGCACAATACTTCGGGTATGAAGCCACGATGGAGAGAATGAAAGGTGCTGCTGATCGCGGTACCGCTACTTAAAAAAAAATGGCGCGTACAATTCTGTTAGGTGTTTGGCCTACTCCTATTCGTGGGATGCATTGTCGATGTTAGGTTTTATAAGTACCTTTTTCATGGCCGAAATATACTCAGAGGTATGTCCTTGCCTGCCAAGGAGTGACCGCTATTAGAAATAACTTTTTTTATCATTTTGTTGTTTCTGCACGGAGACTCGAACCTACGCACTCCCGAATGGTAGTCACGCATTAACCATTCGGCTATTGCGGCGACTACTTTACTCGCAGCAAATTTGACGGAATCGTTGTGGGTATGGCGGCACATTTGTGCAATTTCTTCTTCGCATTGCATTCTTCTTTGTATTCTCTTCCCCATTTGTACCAGTGACGGCTCGCCTCTCTGATGGGTGCAATCTTGCATTCCAGCATTTTTGGTATGAGCCTAGTTGAAGCGCAGTTCGTTCCGAGAGAGCTGAATTTTCTGCGAATAAGGCATGAAAATGGACCAACAATGGGGTGCACAATCAGTATTTTGTTGCTGATTTTCCTCATTGCCGTGGTGTGGACCACTCGGAATTTCTTTGCCTCTGGTGTAAATAATAACTAAAAGGAGCATAGAGAGGGGTTTGGGGAAACAAGCCCCGTGGCACTTTTTTCTAGTTCCACGACTGAAGATAAATAAATAGAATATATGAATAAAAGTAAGTTTTCACACGATTGAGGCGAATGAAGAATAATTAGCAGAATGAGCTGAAGGCAATACTAAAATCAGCCCATGAAGTCTTTTTCGAATAATGCAGGTACTGATGACTATAGAGATTACTTTGAAGAGACTACTTCGAAAATAAATACTTATATTTATGACAAATTGCACCGTTTTCGTTTTATTCAAAACGATTTGAAACACATAAAAACTGTGGTCAGTATATTCCAATGATAAAGTCACTTCTGCAACTAAAAATTAGACTCTAGAGCATCGTCCTTTTACATCCGCCCTTGTTCGTAAGTGTCAGTGCTACGAAATAAGCAGTAAAATGGGCAAAACTCTTGCTATTTAAAGTTGTTAATGCCTTCGAGATAACTGGGTAGACAGGCAGTGTAGGCACATGCACCAATACACATAAGCATTCATTAGCAGCAGAAAATGTCTAACATGGAAACAGAAATGATTGCGTGTGTAGGTATTTTGTGTTTTTATACACACATATGTATGTATATGAGTATATACGCACACGCGCGCATAAGTGCATAGAATGTAAGTGTGAGTGTGTGTTGTTGTAATAAAGCAGCTAACTCATTAACACTTGGGTTTTGAGAAGAGGAAGAAAAGTTTAACTGCATAATTGAACATAAAATACGGAGAAATATGTAGGCGAATTTAATTAGCGTGTACGTGAAGGCAGCCTAATAAATCTCTGATATGCTTTTAAAGTAAAGTCTTCTTTCTAGACGCAAGGAGTGAGGAATACAAATAATAACTTTATGAAACTAGAAACTACAGATGTGAGGTGGGGTGTTTATGAAACGCGATTATGGTATTTTGTATGTATTTATATATTGTGTATGTACTTATACATATATTATGTATGTATGTATTGTGGCCACCGTAGCTGAATGGGTTGGTGCGTGACTACTATTCGGAAGACGTAAGTTCGAATTTCGGTGAAAGATCAAAATGAAGAAAAAGTTTTTTCTAATAGCGGTCGCCTCCCGGCAGGTAATGCCAAACCTCCGAGTGTATTTCGGCACTTGGAAAGGCTTCTCATAAAAAACATCTACCGTTCAGAGTCGGCTTGAAACTATAGGTCACTCCATTTGCAGAACAACATAAAGACGCACACCACAAATGGGAGGAGCAGCTCGGCCAAACACCCAAACATGGTGTAAATGCATATATATGTATACAGGCTTGCCATATTCGACGGACCCGACGGATTTCGATGACTCTTTGGGCGAGGCTTGTCCGCAGGCAACAATCTTTGCGTGAATTAAATTTTATACGGGAATAAATGCAAATCAATGCAAATAATTCGTTATAGAGTGGTCCGAGCAATGCCCAACTGCTGAGAACGGCGATTTTGGGATGTCCTTGGCGACGCCTTGGTCGGTTTTGATTTGGCCTCTTTGGATTAGAAAGAGCATCACCAGTCGAAAACCTTTCATACAAACTTTTAATGGTATTCTTAGAAGGCGCACTTTTCACATTATTAAATTTTTTATACGCACGTTGAGTTTTCACAATTGACTTGTTTTGTTGAATGTAAATTTCAATAATTTGGGAGCGCACGCGTGGCGTGTACTGTTCCATGGTAGAAATCTGCTTGAACTGACGCTTCCAACGCAGTATGTCATTAAGCGATCTGACGTCTCTGTCAAAAGATACAGGGTTGCCAGATGGGTCCGTCGAATATTGGCAACCCTGTATATATGAGGTATGTTCAAAAAATAAGGTGAGTTTTCATTTCTCTCAAAAAATATTTATTTATTCATCATTTTCTATTTAATCTCCTTCAAAGTAGTCCCCCTCAGATATAATACACGATTTTTCCAATCTTCTCAGTGATTCGGTTTTTATCTCCGCAATCTTCGCAAATCGGTAACAAACATCCAGCTGTCCCGATCGCATATGCCACCAACCTCAAAGAAACATAGGCAGATCTTTTCGATATTCCAGAAGCAGGCCGTTGAAAGGTGGGCTTACACGGGTACCTGCAAAATAACTAAACAAAGTGACCCAATTTCAACAAATCCAGAACTGACGAATTGTTAAAAAAGCCAAAGGCAGACATTTTCAAAATAACGTCAACAATAACCGGTCACTGGCCTTTTGGAGACAATGCCAGGAAGATGCGGTGGCCGTTCAACAATAAATGTAGAACCTGCAATAAGAAGAATCTAAGGAAACAGCTTTTCACTAACTATGAGAGTGCCCCAGGCTGGGTGGCTCTATGACATAGAATGCTGGATGAATTTTCGATGGCCAACTTGAAAGAATTAGCATAAAGAAAATTTACGACATAGACCGATTTATAGTCAAATCTAGATGATTCGACTAAAAAGCAGCGGTTTCACAAGTCGTGTATCAAAATGGCATCTTTTGTGCTAATTGGGTCTGGGCTGTGTCGCTCAGACCAACAAAATTAAAGCAAATCACGTTTAATTTTCTATTACTTAAGGGGTCCCGGTGGTCTAGAGTTGAAAAATGTAGGGTATTTTCAAGATTTTTTTTTACAATAAAAAAATGAAAAACGATATTTAAATTTTTTAGGCTTTTAATTTCACTTCTTTTACATACAAAAAGGAAAACAAAAACTAATTTTTAATTTTAATAATTTTGCAAATGGCGCTGAGGTTGACTCTCCCGAAAAATTGGACCTGGACGGTGTTGACCATTTTGGATATTCTATTTATCTGAAACACAAAAACCAGAAAAAATTATTTATCAGTATGACTGTAGCTATGTCCGCAACTAGAATAGCAAAACAAAATTGACAAAATGGCGCGGTTTTGAAATTGACACTTTAAAAATCGCTTTTTTCAGCTTTTTCATAAAAAAACAATAAGAAATAATAATATTATTCCAGTACCGGCGATAGTCATTGATGTTGATATGAAAATTTCACACGATTTGGTTGAATAGTTTTTTCTTTCTTTGAAAACACCAAGCCGAAAAAAGTCATTGCGAGATAAATGAGTTTAAAGTTTGAGGTTCAGGAGCGCGCGTACCGCTCTCTACCTAGTTAATGGGCTGTAGAAGCTATAGTATTGGGAATTTCCGCATGAAAATTTCGCAATATATTTTTAAGATACTATACTTTCGAAATATTGAAAAAACAAAAACTCGATTTTGTGTAATTTCTAGACCCCCGGGTCCTCTTAAAAATAGTTAACAAAAGTATGTTTGTAAAATATCTCAAACTAAATTCGAACCTACGCTTTTCAAACATAAAATATTTACAGATATAACAATTTACATAAACCAACTCAGTCGACTTAAACGTAGAAGCCGAAAAGGATACAAGTGGCTTTGAAAAATTCCAAAAACCCATTTTAATTTAAATTATTCAGTTTCAATAGAATTTATTTTAAAATAGATATGTAATTATAAATATTTAAATAGCGACATTTTTCCATTAACGCAAAAATGAACTGTTTTCATGAGTTATTTTTGGTGCCTTACTTCTGGCAGCCCGCCATTTGAACTATCAGCTGTTCATCAGCCCAGAGAGTTGCAATGCTACCAAGTATTGAAACGCGCTCCTGGGCGCGCTGTCACACAACATGAAAGGTTGGTTGTTTGGTTAGAGTGGTGATTCAGCCAGAATCCAACTAGCGCTTCCGCACCATTTTGTTGCCACATCCTCGTTACCAACTTGTTTAACAGTTGTTTGCAGCAGGACTATATCCAGTCTGTTCGGTTTAGGAACCTTATTAGATTGTTGACGTCTAAGCCAGACAGTTGCTCGAGACTCTCGAACAGCGGTTTGTCCAAGGTTAACATTCTGTCCTTCCTACATGAAAGAGTTTCGCATCTTATTATCTATTGTGAGAAAGACGATTGACTATAAAAGCATAAGAATACGTGTGTTAAATGTAGAGTTGAGTGAGTTAACAATAACACTGAGAGCAACAAGAGTACAAAGGATGTTGACAGAGCTCGCGCAACACAAGTAACTAGTTGAAGCCACAAATGTTTCCCTGTTTGAACGCGATCTTAGTAATACTCCTTAAGTGCTTCCTAGCGAATGTTATTTTTGGGAGTCCTTTCACAGGGCTATCAACATATGTTTTTTTATCCATTCGACACTTGATAGCGCTTGGCGAATCGAAGAGACCTTTTATAATATTTCTTTCTTAATGGGTCTATGTCTGAAAGTTTTCAACTTAAAAAAGCATTTTTTAGTATTATATGAAAGGATCAAGAACATAATTTAAACAAAAACAGTCAAATTTAAAATTTTTTAAATTTATATATGTATATGTAATTTTTATGTATGTAAAGCAAATTTTTGTTACTATTTGAAACCTTTTTTGTCTGTGTTTCAAACGAATCAAGAAACGAACATGGCAAGTCTGAAGTACATAGAACTTCTGCTTAAGTTTGGCTAGAAATAGTGCATTGAGAGGCTTGAGAACTCATTTTGGAAATCACTCAAAAAATAAGGGTAAGTATTTCGTCAACTGGAATTATTAATTATTACTTCTTTCCCATAAACTATTAGTATTGACATCAATACTGACGATACTTACAGTATTATCCTATTAAAAGAGCAATCAAATTAACTAAAAGTATCAACTAGAATTAATTAACACATGCGTAAATAAAATTGTTTGCAGTTAATTTGGCAAACGCAACTGGGCTTTGAAATGAGATGAAATCAACTCCACATCTTTGCATGCAAAGGCGTCAATTTCCCATGCCTGCAAGTGAGCTCTGAATAAAATAGAAACCTACTTACGTAATACCACATTTGAGGGTGTACAGACACGTGTATGTATGTACATATGTGTTGCAAGGCAGCAATACAAGCCCTTGCTAGCAAGTGTGAAAAAGGAAGCAGCTCACCAGGGCATACTAAACCCAACAAAGAGCCCAACATTGTGGCCGTAAAGTGAGCAAGCAGTACGAGTATTAGTACTTAAGTTCTTCAGCTGATTGTGAAAGTTTGCGCGTCAAAGGTTATGTGAAGTAGCTGTCATAAGTGTAGTTTTATGTTAATATGTCTTTTGGGGCAAATACTTTGACAAGTGACAATTCTTAGTGGTTAAATGTGAACAGGACCAAATGTGATGACGACCAAACCACGACGTCCTAACGCATGTATTTCCTCATTGTAGGAGTAGTATTTATATTTGTTGTTATATTTTGTTGTTATTATATGCTGCAATGTGTAGTTGTTGCTCCTTTATAAGCTGATTTTCATTTTTGAAATATGCATAGTCGTTAGGTTGAGTTTGTAATTATGTTTAAACGTCTCGCACAGTCACATGTGTACGTATTTATGTGAGACGCCATCTTTTCAATGAGTTCGTGCGTTGAAAGTTACATCCCTAGCTGACTTCCTGTGAAAACTACATCGAAATTGTTCGTAAATTTATCAAAAATGAACTGAAATTCATGGAATTATCAACATTGATTAGTCGCATTTTAACTGATCATTTGGGCTTACGAAAGGTCTGTGCGCGTTTCATTCCACACAAGTTAACTGAGGACCAAAATTGGCTCAGAATTCAACATTCGAAAGACCTCATTAAAGAGGCGAGAAAAGACGAAAACGTCCTTTACAACATTGTAATTGGTGATGAAACGTGGTATTTCCAGCATGAACCTGAAACTAAGCCTCAAAGTGCCGAATGGAAGGGCCCAGACTTGCCACCTCTCAAACTTCACGTTTGGAGAAGTCAAAAATCAAGTCGATGCTCATTCGTTTATACGATTCCAAGGGAATTGTTCACAAGGAGTTCGTGCCAACGGGCCAAACCGTCAATGCAATTTTCTGTCTTATCTGCATTCGTCGAACTCGCTCTGAATACCGCGGAGGGCGAAGCTAGCGCTTATTACATGATAATGCGCCAACTCATCGATCCACTCTTGTGACTGATTATTTTACGAGAAATCGTATTTTAACCATCAACCACTCACCGTATTCGCTTGATATGGCTCCGTGTTATTGGGAGGTTGAATTAGTTTTAAAGGTTTTTTTCGAAGATTTGGGGCTTTATTGTGAAAAAACGGTACAAAATATTTTATTTGAAGTATTGGCCATCGCTAGCTACAACTTTCGCCCATCTTCTCCAAAATTCTGGCCGCTGCTTGGCTATCCATGACTCAACCCATATTTTGGTAGCCTCGTACGAGGAGAACCGCTGGTCCGCCAAATCGAGACTCATATGCCGGAACAAATGATAATCGGAGGGAGCTATGTCTGGACTATACGGCGGGTGGGGTAACACTTCCCAGCCAAGCGTTCCAAGGTATTTTTTGACTGGTTGAGCAACATGCGGCCGAGCGTTGTCATGTTGCAAAATAACCTTGTCGTGCCTTTTTACCGTTTCCGGCCGTTTTTCTTTCAATTCCCGGCTTAAACGCATCAATTGCAGTCGGTAACGATCCCCCGTGATTGTTTCGCCCGGTTGGAGCAGTTCAAAATATACGACGCCAGCCTGATCCCACCAAATGCAGAGCATGATTTTCTTGCCGTGAATATTCTGCTTGGCCGTCGACGTTGATGCGTGGCCGGGCAAACCCCATGATTTTTTGCGTTTTGGGTTATCGTAGTGGATCCATTTTTCGTCGCCAGTCACCACCCGATGCAAAAACCCTTCCGATTTTGTCGCTCGATCAGCAATTCGCACGTAAAAAATCGCCGTTCGACTTCGCGCAGCTTCAACTCGTACGGGACCCAATGTCCTTGCTTTTGGATCATTCCCATCGCTTTTAGACGCTTGCCAACGGTTGATTTATCAACGCCCAATGATTCAGCAAGCTCTTCTTGGGCTTGGTACGAGTCCTCGTTTACCAATTCCCCCAATTCCGCGTCCTCGAACTTTTTGGGCTGGCCAAGACGCTCCTTGTCTTCGGTGTGAAAATCACCACTTTTGAATCGTCGAAACCAGTACTCACATGTTGAAATAGACGGAGTATGGTCTGGGTAGGCCTCCTGCAGCAATTCACGGGCTTGGGCTGTATTTTTTTCAAATTGAAGCAGAAAAGCAAAGCTTCCCGCAAATTGCGTTTCGACGGCACGAAAGTTGACATACTCGGAGCACGAAAACACTGCGTTGTTTATACTTCAGCGAAATGACAGATACTGATAAACAAAGCCTAGGGATGAGGCTTTGTCATGAATATATATTCAGTATTGCCAACGCGATAAAGTGATAAATAGCGCCATCTGTGTGTCACCTTTAAAACTAATTCAACCTCCCAATACTTCTATCTATTCGGAAAATTGCTTTTGGCGATGAAAGGAAAACGTTTTGCGTCCGTATCCAATGACTTGCAACACTCGTTCGAAAAGCTTTTAGATCACTCAAGTGTATCGAGGCCAGAGGAGACGTTTTTGAATAAATAAACTCGAAGTTATCAGAGCAAAGCTCCTGGCGTTCCTATTTTAGCTCAAACTTATTTATTTTGGACTTCACTTTGCATACACATATACTTATGTACACCTGCGTTCACAATAACAGCAGCGCAACATTTTAATTAAACAATTTTCACGGCCCTTTATTTTTTTCATTTAAGTTTTTTTTATTTTTTTAGAAAATATGCTTAATACCACGACAAAAACCATATATGTTAACGTTTGAATAGATTGTAAAAAAAAAAAAAAAACAAAAAAAAAACAAAAATTAATAAGTTTTCATAAAAATTTCAAACTTCTTGACAGAATTTCTAGAAATGCATACTCGAAATATTTCTAGAAAATTTTTGGAGCTCATGGATTTTGATGCAATAATTCAATATAACGAATGTTCGAAATTTTTTTTTATTCGGAGAAAAATTGTCTGTAAAAAACAATTTTCAAAAATCAAGTGATATCGCAAAATTGGCTGATTATTTGTACGATTTCACAGGCCGACAAGGAAGTTAGCCAGAAACCAGAGCATACTTTTCAAAGAAAATTTTTCGGACGTAAAGAATCCAAATCCGTCGTCATGTTTGCACTGGTGGCCTACATTCTCAAGATTTTTAACTATGTAAATGTGCAAAAAAACTTAATTTTTCCATATTTCTGAGATTTGCAGCAACGCAATTTTTTTCTTCTGGTTAGTTTTTTTTTTTATTATTCTGGAACGCCTTTCAAAAAGGGCTTCGGTGAAGAGAGGCTGAGTAGCCGTCATTTTCTTTTATTTTATTTTTATGAAAGTAGAAAAATCATGCAGTTTGTGACCTGAATTATTTATTGTCCTGAAAAAAAAAAAATAAAAACATTAAATTAATTAATTAAATTTTTTTGAAGCTGTGGCTCAACAAAATCAAAATAGAACTTATTTATGACCGACATTGACCGCTACAAATGTGATAACCAACTGGAGAAAGCAGAGTTTGGGTATAAAAAATAAAATAAAAATTACCATAACCATCTTAAGAGGTTACATACATCCAGAATAAAAAAAACATTTTTTTTTACAGATTATTATTCTCTATAGTTTTTGGTTTATTTCTGTGCAAGTCTATTGTAAAAATTCCCCATAGATACTAAATTATGGTAGAAAATGTAACTGCCCGACAAGTGTTTGATGCGCACTGGTAACTGTCCTTCGTTTGAAGCACTTGAAAATTTGAACTCATTTTTCTCGAAACTACTTTTTCATACAATTTTTAATATTTTTGTATGCGTTTTTTTTTTAATTTTCCAAATTTCTCTATAGTCTGTCGAGCCGAATTTTTGATATTTTCATTAAAAAACTTTATAAACATAATTAAAGTGTGACATTTTAGACATAAAACGCATACTTTCTTTTAAAACACCGTAAATTGCCAAATGTTTCGAAATTCAAAAATCCGGCTCGACAGACTATAACTGAAACTTTATTTTCCAATATTTTTTTTTTACTTTTTACAGATCCATCACCATTGCAAGGGAAAATGATGCATACCGCAATTTTTTTTCATTGTACTTTGGGTCGCCTGATTTTTTACATACTAATTTTTGTAAAGAAAAATTAAAATAATTTATTTTATAAAGTTTAAGTACTAATAAACAATTTATACAATTTTTTTATATTTATTTCTATTATTATCCCTTCTAAAAACAGTTTTTCTTTTAGCGCATTTTTGGCACAGCTGGACTCACTCGTTGGACATACTCAGGAGGCTCCTAAATGCTTACATTAAGACATTTTAGATTTTTATTCTTCCGTTTAAAGAAGTAAATTCCATATAAGAGCATTTAAGTGCCCAATCAACTAAACGTTGCAATCTCCTTGCAATTCGTTGCATTTTTACGATCACCAAACTTCTCGAAATTCACATTTACATCGCCATTAGCACTTCACGAACATGGTAATTTATCTGGCAGCGCTGTTATCAATCGACGTGAAAATTTTGTACTGCAAACTCCACTCCACTCAACTCAACTCCACTCAATCCAGCTCATTTTCAATTTCACATTTCACATTTGCAAATTGCCCGCTGCAATTGACTTTCAATTTAACGCAGTTTGTGTGTAGTAGCTCAAGTTATTGCATACTTTCGGCGGTTGTGTGTTGTATTGGCTGGGTATGGGGTGTGTGAGTGTGTGGGGTAGCGGGTGTGCGGTTGACTTTGTCGTTATTAAAACTACAAAGTTGCACTTTTCGGTTATTGGGGCGAAAACTGATTGCCACACAGACACAACTGCTCACACACACACAGACACTTAGTCATTGCGATGGGTAATCACTATCATTCATTTTTTTATTATCTTTTTGTTGGCATTATTGTTGTGGTTACGGTTGTTGTAAGTTTCATAACTGCTGACATGAACGGAAATTAAGTAGCAACAACTTTTATTGTACGCGATTTAAATAACAACTATAAAACGACAGCAACATGATGAAGAATAGCAATCAGCCGGCAATCGTACGCAGACAGGCAGGCAAGCAGTGCGTGCCCCCATAGTAAACGCGCGGCAACATGAAGCACTACTGCAACATTAAATTGTAGTGCGTGGCTGCGACAATTAACGAGTCTTTTTGATATGCACATAAAATGTGGCAACATTACTGGCAGCACTCAAAAATTGCATCGTTGACGTTTCATATAAATCTGTTGGTATATAAGCTTTGAGCTGCGCTGTGCTATGCAGCAAGCATGGACCTGTGTGTGATTTTATGCGTTTGTAGCAGCAACCTCTTAAAACGATGTTGGAGTTAAAAGAGAAAAAAATTACAAAAAATTGATAACAGCTTCATATCGAAAGTGTGTGGGTGTGTGCAAGAACTATGGGACTTAATTGTAGCTCTACAGAGTCTTACATGCATATTTTTTCTATGTCAAAAAGTCTCCAAGCGATAACAGATTCAAATATGATAGCAGATTGATAAATAAAATAATAAAGAAGTAAAGGGAATAGGTCCGGTTGTGAATGAGGACAAAACGAAATACCTTCTGTCATCAAATAAACAGTCGGCGCTCTCGCGTATCGGCACCCACATCACTGTTGACAGTTATAATTTCGAGGTTGTAAAAGACTTCGTATACTTGGGAACCAGCACCGATAACAATGTCAGCCTTGAAGTCCAACGGAAAATTCCTCTTGAAAACAAGTGCTACTTTCGATTAAGTAGGGAACTGAGTGGTAAAGTCCTTTCTCACACTCTATAGGGCTCTCATCATGCCCATTCTAACGTACGACGCCGAAGCTTGTACGATGACAAAATGAAAAATTTACTTCCAATGAGGCGTCCTTTTAGGCCCTTTAGGAGAGAAAGAATCTTCGAAAGATTTTTAGACTTTTGCACGTTGGTGACGGCGAGCAACGTAGGCGATGGAACAATGCGCTTTATGCGCTTTACGACGACATAGACATATTGTAAGCCGATAAGTGGAAGTTAAAATCCGTTGAAAGAGGAACACAGGTACCCGAACATTATGGCTCTCAGAGTAACGATTTGACTAATAAATTGGCGATCTGTGGATTTGGCAGATACAACCTAAGAATCAGAGACAACTATCGATACGCGTTGCAGCAACTATTATGTAGATCCTGAATCTATGGCCGAATCTCGTGTTCTGTCCCATCTGAAGAACTTTCATTGTTTTTTTTTTTTCGGCTTTCGCTAAATGCTTTTTGGTCATATGCCGAGCAAGTATAAAAACCAGCTTGGAACAACGGACGCCAAAACACTCATAACTTCGCCCATTTTACACCAATCGAAATTTTAAGACAAATTTCTTGAGATATGAATTCTTATTCATTTAACAAAACAAACAAAAAACAAAACTATTATATTATTTTTTTTTTACAATATTAAAAAAACAAAAAACAACAAATCCATTTGTTGAACAACACCAAGACCCACTCCATAAATAGGAAGAAGAGCTCGGTCAAACACCCAAAAGAGCTTTCAAAAGCTTATTTAAACTGTTTCGGATTGTCCCATTTGGTTCAATAATCGATTTTCATAATCTTCTTTTGATGTCAATTTCTTATCACTCAGGAAGTTTTGCAATAGAAGAAAAAGGTGGAAATCGCTTGATGCGAGGTCCAGGCTTTATGTTGGATGCATTAAACAAGCTGCCGGAGCTTTTGGCGAATCACTACAGACGTTCGTAGCTTTGGTTTTCCTGTTAGAACACAAAATCTCTTCCGTTGGCCACATCTGACCGTTTCTAGTCAATTACTAGCTTTAAACGGTCCAGTTGTTGACGATAGAGATATGAATTTAGTGATTGACTATACAGAAGCAACTCACAAGCGAAGATTCATTTCAAGTCCCACCAAATACACAGTAGAAGCTTCTTGGCCGTTAGTCCTGGTTTGGCCACTATTTGAGCTGATTCATCATCATCATCGACCACGACTGTTTTCGCACAATATTGTCATATGTGACTTATTTCTCATCCCCAGTTACAATCCGTTTAAGAAATGGGTCGATTTCATTCTGTTTGGCCAAGGCTTTGTAGATGGAAACTCGATCTATCGTGTTTTCTGACAGCCAAACATCGAGCTTCTTTTTGAATCCAGCATTTCCCAAATAGTTTAAAACTAATTTGTAGTCGATCTTTAGCTCATGGGCAATTCTGCGACCACTAACGTGCCGGTCTTCTTTGATTACTTCTGTGATTCTAGCGACATTTCAACGAAGCGCCTGCCTGTGCGAGGTACATCTTTAACATCAGAAATGGCTGAACGGAATCGACGAAACCAAAATTTCACGTAATTAGCTGTTACAGTATCGGTAAAACAATGGATTTGTTTTTCTCCTAACTAATATATAACAAAAAAAACTCGTAACCAGCGACCCCAGAAAGTCCTCGAGTACCGAGCTTTGAGCGAATTTTATATTTTTTTTATTAAAAAGAGAATCATCAGATTCGTAATCAGGCATATCAAAAACATTGCAATAACTCAACGTGAAAAAAGTAAATTAGCTTATGCTGCTATCTGCAAGTTTAAGGTTAAGTTAGGTTAGGTTGACCTGGCTGGCTGAAAGCCATCACATAAACCTATTGGTCCTTAGTGATACCAGATGGAGCTTGACTCCTAATACAAGGAAACTAGCAAGCTTCTTGTAATAAGTAAATCCTGAAGCTCTAACCCCGAGAGACATTCTAGCCTCTCATATTGTAGAGTTCCTAAACATTTCATTCGGGTTCTAGCTAATGCAGGCCAAGAACATAGAAGATGTTCTAGCGTTTCCCTCTCTTCCAGTTCATTGCAAAATCTGTAGTTATCATTGTTTCTAATGCCCATCTTCTATGCGTATCCTGCTAATAAATTGTGGTCTGCCAGTATACAATAATTCTGCTTTCTTTTCTAGACAGGGCTAGTACGAATCTCGCATATTTATCTACGTTCTGTGTACATAAGATATTCGCGGTTTTGCAAGTGGCTAGATTATTCCACCTCCTGTCGATCCGTGTTTTCATGTTCACAGCGATGTCATTGTTTAAAGGTTTTAGTGTGTCGTTTTCTTGTTGTCTGTAAGCAGCGCTTTTGGCTACAATTTCGTTTCCTGCAACGCCCTCATATCCGGGTACCCAATAGATGTGTAACTAACTGTCTGCGGCTAGTCTCTTTATGGCTTCCCTGGTTCTAAGAACGTTTTTAGATGAAATTTCATATGAGTTTATTGACTTTATTGCCGCTAGACAGTCAACGTATATATTTATGCTGGAGTTGCTCGATGTCTTTGCTAGTGCTATTTCTGCAGCCTTTCCTACCGCAAAGACTTCTGCTTGCAAAATACTACAGTGGTCAGGGAGCTTAATTGGCCGCCTGATGTTTAGCTCTGCTCAATAAATCTCTGCGCCTACGCCGTCCGTCATTTTCGAGCCGTCACTAAATATATTAAGCGTATTGATACTAGATTTCATACCTTTTTTTCCAATCCCTGCCCTTCTATTGTTGTGCGGAATCTCTTCACCCAATTGTATTTCGGAGTTACATATTCCGTATTGGTCCGATAACTCATACCTATTAAGCTATGTCCCAATATTTTGCAAGTAAATTCACCCGTTTGGTTAAGTCTAGTTGCTAGACCTTCTGTCGCAATACCTATCGGTGGCAGGTTGAGTATTCTTTCAAGTGCTTCCTACGGCAGTTTAATTGTCGGTAGTTTTAATTGTCCCTGTAGTGCAGAGAACACCAACACTTTGCTTTGTCGTTTTTCTTAACGCAGTGAAAAGTACTTTATTATCGCGGAAGAGCTTTAGAGCAAACTTGCCGACTAAAGGTTCCTTTTAATTAAAAGATTTTTTTTTATTTAGTTAGGGCAAATTACTGCCTTCCAACTACCAGGCTAAGACTGAATTGAACGCCTTCTGATAGAATGGCTTTATTTTATACTTTCTTTTTGTCTTCTCATCAATAAAGTATATAATTACAACTAAACATTGTTACAAGTAAAAATCAATAACAAAATTATAAATTCATAAAAATACTATACAATAAAATTTTGCTTAGGCAGACTTACTTGACAGTAAGCTATGGTTTTGCGTTGGAGTGAGGTATCATATGACAGAAAAAATGTATTTGGTGTGTGCCATGTGTATACTTATTTTTCGAGTTTCAAAAAAGAAGGAAAAGAATTTTGTCATTGAAATTAAAGTGTTTATTTGACAACAATGGCATTGACATTGAAATGGTTTACATAATTTAAGTTTGAGTTCATTTACCTATTAAAAATATATTTAAAGAATTCGAAAGAAGTTTGAAAGTGAAGTGAAGGTACTCTACAGCAGTCCACCACACTAGAGTACCATAGAGTCATATTGGCTTTACTACAGCTGAGTAGCACCAATGCATTATTGAAGGAGACCCCATGTAACTCCCAGCATTATTTTTCCGGCTTTTTTCTTCCTCTCCAATATATTGTGCTTCCATGATAGTTTGCTATCCATAATTACACCCATTTAGCGAAGTCCTCAACCATCTGTGCGATACTTCTGCCAGAAAAATGTGAGGCACAGATGGCGCTCCAAGCAGTTAGAAGGCGTTGTTCCGAAGCAACGACAGGTGGGCATTCCCACTACTTAGAACTGATAGCGGCAGGCTAATCATCACCTACCCTGTCAGGAATCAAAACGCAAGACTGAGTCTTGTCGAGACCCTATGCTCCCGAGAGGAGTGAACAAGGAAATAAAAAACAAAAAACAAAAAAACAAAAAATTGCATGGCCTTTAAGAGTCAGTTCTACGCCGTTTAGCTTCGGTAATTCTGCAAGTTTTACTAACCGAAAATGTTAGAGCCTCATCTAAGAGCATATCGCCAAAAACAAGTGAAGACAAAAATAACTATTTCTTATTTAGCACAGAAACTTGAGCTCTTACTCACACATCAAATAATACTCTGAGCGAACAACGCAGCAGCTACGTAGGTAAGACAGCCAGATATCCATTCTGTTGCTGTCATCGACACGCTGTTACACTCATCAATCAGTGTCTACCTCTGTGTTTCCAGGCAAAGTGCAATCTCTATTCTAGCGCCATGCAACGCTCATCCTCTTTCCACCAATGCATATTTAAACTTCAGTTTGTTATCTTTGCCCGCCTGTAAATCTTGAAAGTCGCCTAACAACCAAACGCCAAAAACTTAAAACTTTCCTGCAACTACTTTCGCCTAATTTTGTTTACCTTGGCAAAGTTTTCTACAATATTAATTTAAACGCCGACACAATAGTTGCGCAGCGTGTTGTTGTTTTTACTGTTGCATCTACAAGCATAGTTGATACTGTCGGTGGCACATCTTCGTTGATAATAACGCTCTACCCGTCATGACGCGTGTGCAACATTAATCACATCAAATGTAGGGAAGTTGTTGGACGAGTTCTTGCTGGTACCCATTTACGTATGTATTGTATACAAGTATGTATGTATGTATGTGTGTAGTTGTAGATTGCAACAAGGGCATGCTACCAGGTGAAAGCGAAATTCTGCCATAGTTAAACTTTATAAAGTTGTTAGGGAAATGCATAACTTATGCGCCCGACCCCCGAAGAGGTGCGTAAGAATTTGTAAATGCATTGGAAAATTAAATGCACTGAGCAATTGGCGAGTTCAAATGAAAGTGAAGCATAACTTTGCAGCGCGCGTAAGTGTGTATGTGCATACAGAGGCGGCGTATGTATGGACACATGTATGTATGTTTGGGTATATGTGTGCCCTCGCTCTTATTGCTGCCTGTTGCTTTGGCAGCAAATCAGATTGTGCAAAAGTTTAATTCAATTTGGCGCTGTTTTTGATGAACCAGCTGCAATCCGAAATTTCTCTGTGCATTGTAAATTCAATTAAAAAGGATTTGAACTTCTTAACATTACTTAGAATGGCCGGCTAATTTGTACGTGAGTGTGCGTTTCCTAATTCACAATTTCCAAAAACATGTTTACATCATTTCTTGGATATTGTTTTGATTTTGTATACGGAATGCTAAATGTGAAGCGCAAATGTAATTAATTCTAATGAGCTCTATGATTTGTAAACATACCATCAATAAAGATCAGCTTCTCTTAACAAAATTTTTTTAGGCGTCGATGGACGAGCGAGAATGGAGAGTAAAATTTCAAGTCCATGCAACGTTTTTGGCATTTTCGTTCCGCGAGAGAGAAAAAAGATATAACGTAGAGGAAAAGGAGAGAGAGAGAGAGAGAGAGAGCTATACCTTATATATATCTTAGATACACTTTAGCCTGTTTTTCCTGAGGTTTTCCGTGTGTTTGCTAATTTCTAGTGAGAAATAACACTGCCTTCTTTTTGGTGCCTGTTTGTTGGTGCAAACTTGTAGGAAATATATTTTTGATGCCTACTTTTTGACGTTATATTTCCTTAGTGCCTACTGTTTGGGGAGTTTTTGGTTCCAATTTTTTTGGAGTATTTTTTGGTGCCTACTTTTTGGCGCTTATTTCCGTTACCTGGCTAGTGCTTGTGCGTACTATAAAGTGCTATCCATTCCAATTATACATCGCCGGGTATGACTTTGGCCCTATTCAAAGTACTTTCCATTGAAAACTAAAACCTTTTGCGATCTGGTAACTTATGAATATCTTTCCAAAAATGCTTGAGAACTTCAGTTGAAATCAACAGTATTCCCGAAGGAAGCAAGTCAAAATGCGTACTATGAAGAGCACTCGTAGAGGGCACTATAGCAGACCTTATTGTCAAAGTGCACATCTTTCTTTCATATAAAAGTTTGGGGAAAAAGAAATTCATTTTTTTCTCGCTAGATGGCTGTAGTGATCGATGTCTCGTAAAATATCGATCAAAGAATTTAAATTTTAGTTAGACGTGTGCATATTTTGGCTGGAACAACGTAATGATCCGAGTCGATGTTGGGTCCTCGGATCGTACGTACATCTAAACCACTAGAAGCGTGGTTTCCATCTATCACAACATGGCCGATCTGTTTTCGCGTTTTTCGATCAGGAGACAGCCACGTAGCTCGGTGTATCTTCACATACAGGAATCTGGTGCTGCAGACTACCATGTTTCGGGCTTCAACGAAGTTGATCAGCCTCTGTTCGTTACCGGATGTTTCTTTATGCAGGTTGAATTTTCCGACTGTGAAACCCAAAATTGCCTCCTTGCCCTTGCCCTTGGCATTGAAGTCGCCAAGCACTATTTTTATGTCGTGGCGGGGCAGCGCTAATAGGAACGATCCAAGTGCTCATATAAGAAATCTTTGGTCGCGTCGTCCTTCTGTTCCATCGAGGAGTGGGCGCAAAGGAGCGAAAATCGCGCTTTGATGCAGATTATTGCGAGACACTCATCCACCGGAGTGAACGACAGTACTTGGCGACGAAGTCTCTCCCCTTTACAGATCCTACACCGAATTTGCACTCTTTTACATGGCAGCTGTAGTAAATGTTGCAAGGTCCTCTTGCTTGCGCCGTCCATCGCAACTCTTGAATTACAGTGATTTCAGCCTTTGCTCTCACGAGCACATCAACCAGCTGGGCAAAGACACTTTCTCCATTCACGGGCCGGACATTCCAGGTGCATGTCCTCAAATCGTAATCCTTAGTTCGTTTGCAGGGGTCATCATCAGTATGGGAAGTTCGCATCCGAGGCCTCGTTTTGTTTTTAATTGGGGAAGAAATTTTACGTGGCGGGTCCCAAACCCAGCGCACAACCAAATATTCCAGGTTAATTCGCCTTCTAACAGTAGCTCCCTCTCAAACGTATGCTCGGGAGCTATCCAGGAGATATTTGAGCGAATCCAGGAAGCACAAGAATCGTCCTCGCCACTCCAAAGTAAATACTTACACATGCCTATACATACTTATAAATACTGCCATCAGTATTCTCAACTGAAACTCACATCCTTCGCACAACTCAATTAAATTTTTAATTTATTTTACATTTACAGTTGTTTTGACGTCTAATGCTGTGCAATTAACAATTGGCATCTTTGACAAGAGCCGGTAACGAAAGCCACTGTCATCAAAAATACATACAATATGTACACACACTAATACACACGCACCACTCAAATAAGTAAATACGTGTGCGCGCTGACAAAAGCTCTCACTTTCGTGATCCCATCTAAGCGCCAACAGCAGTTGCCACACGGATTTGCATAGATTTCATGCCTGCAGCTAGCTTCCCTTTGGAGGCTATTGTTATTGTTATTGTTGCTTCAGTCACCAAATTTACGTACTTAGTTTACCTAATAAACCGAAGTGCCTGTTTTTGTTGTTGGTGTTAGTTTTGGTTGTTTCTGCCGATATTTGTGTTCTCGTCACTCGCTCAATTGAAACTATTTACTTACAACTCAATGTAAAAGTAATTGCATACAGTAGTGGTCACACACTTAAGGACACTTAATATTAAAAACGACCTCCAAAACTAATTTGTACCTTCTGGCAGTTGTATGATAAATCTTGTGGAGAAAAAACTTTTCCGCTTGAATTTATTTCTTCTTTAATTGGACCCTAACTTAACTTGACCGAGTAGGAATTGCTCGCTCCTTGGTGAACCTCATTTTGTAGGTGCTATAGAGGGGACATCGGGAGGCACCGAGGTCTACAGATCCACGATCCTTTGCGACCAGGGGGCATAGCTGATCCCCAAGCTGCCGGAGGTGTCAGCAGGTTGCGGATAGCCAGAAGGCCTGTAGTAGCAGGTTAGTTGCGAATAAGTCTTGACAAATAACCAACCCGCGACAAGAAGCGGCAGAGGAGGAGGTAGCGGCATAAATCCTAGTATCTCCGTTGATACCTCTGCGACAAGGCAACTAAACACCGTCTTTAAATAGATGCCCTTCGCGAGGGCGCTATAATAAAAAAAATCCAGGAGCGTCGGACTCAAAATGAGCGGTTATCCTGGTCAGCGACTGTTCTCCATAGTAAGACCACTAAGGTCTTGAGTGGCATACTGGTTTGGAAGCAGAAAGCGATCGAGCTGGAGCAGTGAATCTCTTTAATGTAAGCAAGTGCAGTGAAGTCTAGTTAAAATGGCTTACAGAACGGTTTGCTGCTCCTCCGCCCTACTAAAACTTGGCAGGTCTCACAAAGCGCGCTCAAAGCGCGTAGTCTTCAATGACGATGTAGGTTGGGTTGAGATGACTCTACATTAGTTACAGCTTGAAGTCTGGCTCTGAATACTGCTGCCCATAAGGAGCAGTGTCA
>JAYXIM010018673.1:0-34194 GCA_037575425.1 Anastrepha fraterculus
TTAATATTGTCATTTAACCTCGGAACGCGATATGGTTCAAACCTAGTATTAACCGTCAAATATTCCTTAAGCTGATTTTGGAAAAGAAAGTAATTTTGAGGAGCGAGGCTCATTCCGGTTAAGTGGATTTGTACAGAAGCAAAAAAAAAGGGTTCAAAGCGCAAATATTCCTATGTAGGATTATCGTAACAAGCTTTTTAAGCCTAGGATGCGTAGCATGGGAGGATGATTCCGTGTACACTCAAGTGGAAAAAGTTTCTGATCGCCATCCAACTGGGAGTCAGGACGATTCTTCTGTAAGCGGTTCAGGCAGTTCACAACCTCCGGGCCTCAGCCAACTGGGTAGCTTCAGAACATACGTTTGGAAGCGAGCTAATGTGAGAAGGTGAAACAGCCTAGGATATCTAGTTATGCGCTGGGCTTGGGACCCACCATGTAAAAAAGAAACTCCCAATGAAAATAAAAACAGCATCTCGGATTAGATGGCTCTTACGTGGCTAGCGCGCCAATCATGTTAAGCGATATGTCTCTCGAGATATCCCTAGGAGGCATTTTTTTCACTTCTCTCAATTCTTCGTAGCACCTGGAAGCCAAAAGAACTGATTTTTGCTAAAACAAAACTCGGCTATTTTGTTCTTTTATGACTACTAATTATTAAAAAAAGCAGCCAAGAAAAGGTCCCAGGGTTAATAGAGAATTATGTGAAGAAGTAGTGTGCAAAATCTCAAAACGGTACAACAATCATTGAGTTTTGGGCTAGCGGAACTTCAAAAATAACAAGTTTTAGGAAACCGCTTTAAAGCCGAACAAGTAAAGAATCCTGGCCTGAAGTAGTGAACTCTCAAATACTCATAACTTCGTAAATTTTGCGCAAAATTTTTAAGATATTATATTGGAAAGTTGAATTAGTTTTAAAGGTGACACACAGATGGCGCTATTTATAACTTTATCGCGTTGGCAATACTGAATATATATTCATGACAAAGCCTTATCCCTAGGCTTTGTTTATCAGTATCTGTCATTTTGCTGAAGTATAAACAACGTGCCGTCGAAACGCAATTTGCGGGAAGCTTTGCTTTTCTGCTTCAATTTGAAAAAAAAATACAGCCCAAGCACGTGAATTGCTGAAGGCATTGAAAGAAAAACGGCCGGAAACGGTAAAAAGGCACGACAAGGTTATTTTGCAACATGACAACGCTCGGCCGCATGTTGCTCAACCTGTCAAAAAATACCTTGGAACGCTTGGCTGGGAAGTGTTACCCCACCCGCCGTATATAGTCCAGACATAGCTCCCTCCGATTATCATTTGTTCCGGCATATGAGTCTCGATTTGGCGGACCAGCGGTTCTCCTCGTACGAGGCTACCAAAATATGGGTTGAGTCATGGATAGCCAAGCAGCGGCCAGAATTTTGGAGAAACGGCATCCGGAAATTGTCCGAAAGATGGGCAAAAGTTGTAGCTAGCGATGGCCAATACTTCAAATAAAATATTTTGTACCGTTTTTTCACAATAAAGCCCCAAATCTTCGAAAAAACCTTTAAAACTAATTCAACCTCCCAATACGTTTATTTAATAATATAAAAAAATTTAATACCATCGCTCGTTTCTTTTCTGTGCAGACAATTCACAGACGGTTACTGCTTTGAAGAGCAACTTAACACGTACCGCGTTTTTCATGAAATTAAACTTAGTTTATACGAAGCAGTCATCCAAATGACAATATACCCAATGCTAGAATACGCTGCTATATATAAAAATAAAAAAAATAATAGTTGTGGCAGCATCACTTAAACTGCTGGCTTTAAAAAGCTCCAAAGTTTGAGTATTCTTAATGAAAAGGGACAAATTCATACCTGTCTATTTCAAATATTTGAATCACATATCTACGACATTGTTAGACTATGTTACGAGTGCATTGAGTGCGAGCATTTACTTCTAATAAGCAAAAAATCATATAGACAGAAGTTTTCATATATTTATCACATGTTCAAGCACACTGGCATACACACGCATTCGCTAAAGCATGTATCAAATGTATTGTACAAAGCCATGAAAATCAATCGCTGTCATCTAAATGCATACATGCATATCGATATCCATAGAAATCATTTGCAAACTAAATAAAGCAAAAAAAAAGCACGAACAAACTTTAAATTGACAATAAAACTTGTAAAAGCAGATGGGAAAACTTAAAGAAAATGCCCGCAAAACTTGAATAAGAATGCAAGTCATTCATACACCTACAGAAGAGAAATACGAAACAAAATAGCTTAACTCTACAACGGATATGCAGGTCCATGAGCATGTGTGCAAAGAGAATTGATTGCACAATAAACCAATGATAGTTAAGGCAAATACACAACCGCAAAATACGCTCACACTCAAACACACATCTTCTTATGTGAGTATGAACATATTACAAGAATTTGTAAGGATATGCATATGCCATATGAAAGAAAGCTTTAGTAAACTCGGTTACGGCATCTGATTACTCTTCTTGTAGTTGTTACTGCAGCGGCTATTGCTGCTGATTGTATAGGGGAAAGAGGGCATTGCAAACAGCTTCAATTAAATTTTCCATTTATTATTTTAATACGTTTACATGCTGCTCTCACCGCTCTTACACAGCTCACTCCCTAGAACACTCCCAACTACAGCAATCAACCGTTTATCCACTCATCCATTTTGCTCATACGAGTGGTCAGTAGAATAGTAGATTGTTTTAAGGCTCACAATAGGCAACTCTGGTAGCTGGCTGCCAGCTAGTAGCTGAAAACTGGACCACTGACCTCACTCACTCCTCACGGGCAGTTGACCTCGTCTCCAAGACTACCAAGCTGCAGCTCATCAGCTCATCAGCTTTTCACTGCCCACTACCCACTGGTATATTATTTTATTATTGCATACAGTTAAATTGTATTTGTATAACATTTTATTTTTATTCTGTTAGGAATATGGTGAAACTATCTCCAATATCTCAATTTGCTATTTTCATGGATGCTTTTGTTTTTCTTCAATTGCATGCACACACAGAATACTAACATGCATACAAAAGCATAGATACTAACATAAATAAAAATGAACAACTAGTTTCTAGCATGCTTTGATTCGGTAGGTAGTCACAAAAACCATGCAGTCAAACCTATTAGTTGAGAACTCCTTTACTACCAATTTCCTTTGCAGCTGAAGTAATCTGTCTTCCACATTTTTTTCGAATATTAAGAATTGATGTTCTTAATGTGGCGTTGTTCCACAAAATGTCAGCATCATGTCATTTAAAGAACTGGACCCAACACTTTCTGACACAGTAGATGCGTTCCTTACATGACTTCAGCAAGACGGTGCCACATGCCACACAGCATGCGTAACAACGGACTTGTTGAGAGGCGAGTTCGGTGAACATTTTATTTCACGTTCGGGACCTGTCAATTGGCCATCCAGATCGTGCGATATAACGCCTTTAGATTATTTTTTGTGGGACTATGTTAAAGTTCATGTCTATTCAGACAAGCCTGCTTCAATTAACGCATTGGAAGACAACATTAAACGATTTATATGTGAGATACCGGCCGAAACATTGGAAAGAGTATGCCAAAATTGGACTAAGCGGATGGACCATTTGGAGCGCAGTCGCGGCCAACATTTGCATGAAATAATCTTCAAACATTAAATTATATGAACTGTACTATCGATTTAAATAAAAATTTCATGAATTTTTTCTGAATTTTACGTATCTTTTTTTGAGAAACTTTCCTATAGCTCTTAAAAAATCACCCTTTAGTACGGCCTCGTCCATCAAATACCAGTTCATGAACTAGAATGTCTGCTCCGTAGTTTAGTTTCTTTCTGCGGGGAATGTTTGCAAGTAAATATGTGTGTTTGTAGAAAATGAAATTATTCTACTGTCACAATGTTATTATGGTATGATGTCTTCTATGTTTTTGTTATGAAATTAATTTGATTTTCTTTACATTTATTCATATCCTTAAGCGACGTTTGACTTTATTTTATTAGGTTCAGAAAATGCTGCTATTATTATTGAAATTTTGATGTCATATCCATCATAATATTGATAATATGTGTACATATGTGGTATATGCATATGTGTAGCAACCTATTAACACACAAACCCAACAAAGCAGGACTACTCAATATTTTGGGAGTTTAATTTCACCGTTAGTCATATCGCACCCTAAATACAAAAGGGTCACAACTCAAAATGTACTTCTGCTCAAATATGAACGAGACGTTATCAATAAAACGGTCCGCGGATGACATATGGCGAAAATAAATTTTTTTGTTTTTTGGTAGGACTGTCATAAGCTTACATGGCAAATTTCAGCGTGATATGTCACATAGTTTGTTTTCTGTGCTACTGTAAACAAGTCAAGCTCGAGTGTGGAAAATTTTGAGTTGTGACCCTTTTGTATTTAGGGTGCGATATATTAAGCATTCGGCGCGGAGTGATTCTGGTGCATAAAGTTGTATACCTAAGTCGAATAATGCAAAGGGATTGACTTTCGATACAGTTTTCATTAGTTTTTCTATTTCATTCGATAACCAGTTCAGTCAATTATTTAATCAATTAAAGGAGGAACCGTCTTAATAATAATTTGATTCAGCCATAAATATAAGACACTTTAATAAAAGGCAATATTTTTTTATTGAAAATATGAACCTCACAAACATCATGTAAATCAAAGTTTCGAGTTTTGTACAAGATTTATAAAAATTCAACAAATTTTCGTCCAAATTTCAAACCTTTTAATCAGAATCAGGTCAATGAACTTTTAATATGATAAAGTAATTGAAGTGCACCCAAATTTGCATTGCTTTCAGATAATTGGTTGCCTTGACGGTGTTGCGCATTTCCTCTATGTAACGAATTTACAACATTTTATAGAAACAATTCGCAACTAAAACTGAATGGGCTTTACATAAAAATTAAAAATAATTTTGTCAAAATATCGCGATTATATTATTTTATCCATACGCAGTATGTTCAATAAATAACATAACTTTTCAGATGTAGAATAAAACACGTATCGTACTGTGTTTGAAAGTTATTTTTTATTCAAAATAGTCTCCATTTAACTCGATACAACATTCAGAACGATCAACCAATTTCTGCATGAACTTTTTTATGTCATCTAAGGGAATGTTCTTTAACACCTGTGTCACGGCTGCTTGAATGGCTGGAATATCATCATAAAACGCACCTTTCATGGCAGTTTTCAATTTAGGGAACAGAAAATAGTCGCATGGTGATAGATCAAGAGAATACGGAGGGTGGTCGATGACACAAATATGTTTTTGCATCAAAAATTCACGAACATTTTTGGTTTTGTGAGGTGGTGCATTATCATGCAATAAAAACAGCTGTTTCCCCTCTGGATATTCAGGTCTTACACGAACAATTATTGACCACAAACGATGTAAAACTTATAAATAGTATTCTCCATTAATAGTTTGACCTTCTGCAACAAATTCCTTGTGTACAATACCCTTGGAATCGTAGAATGTGAACAACATTGTTTTAATTCTTGACTTCTGAAAACGCAATTTCTTTGCTTTTGGCTCCCCTTTCGTCTTCCATTCTGCAGATTGACGCTTAGTTTCAGGGTCTTATTTGAAGCACCATGTTTCGTCACCAGTTATGATCGAATCAAGAAAATCTGGATCGTTTTCAGCTGTTGAAATGATGTCTTTACAATGCTCTACACGAGCGATTTTTTGATCTTCATTTAATTGGTGTGGAACAAAGCGTGGACAAACCTTTCTTTTACCCAAATCGTCAGTTAAAATTTTCCAAATAGTACCAGTAGATAAATTTAGTTCTTCAGCCAACATTCTTACAGTGAAATTTCCGTCAATAGCAATGATTTCGCGGACTTTTTCCACCAATTCAGCACGATTACTTGCTTCTGGACGACCAGGTCTTTCATCATCATTTAAATCTTCACGCCCATTTTTAAAGCGTTTAAACCAATTATATACATTTGAACGAGCTAAACAATCATCACCATAAACGTTTTGCATCAATTCGTACGTCTCAGTAAATGTTTAACAAGTTTAACACAGAATTTAATATTTGCTCTTTGCTCCTTTGGTTTTTACAAGCACGAAACATACTGTCAATGAAAGGCGCGTAACTTTTTTACCTGTCAAACGATTTACATAAAGTTGGCTGCGGTTGAAAGCTGACGCTTGTACCCTTTCAATATGATCAAAGTTTAATAGATAGCTCTACGTGTTCCACGATTTAAATAAACAGTTCTGTTATTTATTGAACATACTGTGTAAGTGTGCTATAGATTCCACGACGTTGACAAGAGTGGAGAATATGTCAGTTCACAATGTAATTCATTTTGCGAGATTATTTTAGCCTATATCCTTAGAAGTTCCCCAAATGGGCCATGAGTCGTGAATATCTTTCATTCAATAGGCTCAGAGTTTCTATCTTTTTCATTTATTAGTAAATATCAAAGAAAATACGGGGGAGCATAGGATGTAACAACCGGAGTATCATCATATGAAAAAGGATAAGTTTTCTGGTCTTTTCTACATTAAGCGGCTGAAAATATTCTTAGAAAATACTTGCAACCTCTTCTCAGTGGTTCGAACTCTCATTTAATACTATAAAAAATCGTCTATTACAAGCAACACGAATTTTGGTTTCCGGTGATAAAACCTGATTTAAAAATACATGTTTATGACACATCTTCATTCATAATGTTCTTTTTTTCTTTGGTTCAAAGCATCCGGGTTTCATTTCTTGTTTTTTTAAACACCAATTCCATTTCCTCTCAATACCCGTGCACATAACACAGCTATAATTGTTATACGGGAAAGAGTGCGAAGCAATGGAGTTTGAAAATGCTTAGCACCTTGCCCTTTCACTTGATCTTTTATCTTTCTTCCGTTGTACAATAAACGTACATGAATAGTGTATGGATATATGTATATATGTATATACATATGTATATGTGTCCGCTTGCTTGCAGCTGCAGTATTTCGTTTACTATTTCCGGTCAACAGGCATGCACAGAGTCAACGCTACACTTTTGCAGCGGTTCAGCGTGTGGCTGGCATTGAAAGTGCCATCGAACAAGAGGAAATGGCTTCGGCCAACGTTTAGTTGCTTAACTAGCTATAACAGATGATATATATGTATATGTTTGTGTGTGTATGCGTGTTTGATTTCTAATTCGTTAAAGCTTAATTTCCGGTTCAGTCAAGCATGCAACCATGGCCAGACCAACAACCTAGTAGTCAAAGTGTCAAGTAACAGAGCTGTCGGACGACCGGCAAGACATGCGAACGAACATTAAGGCAGGCAACTGACCAAAGGACGAAGCAGCGATTCCAGCCATACCCCTTGCATTTACCTCACTTATGTTACGACGGGAAAGGGATGGTTGCAACATTTTCGAACGATTTTCATTTCGTTGGCAAATTTTCAATGCAACTCTTTGCTTTGCTCCTTATATTACCAAAATCTACTCTTTTATTATTTGCACTCTTTTTTCTTTTCTATGCATTTACATGAACTTTTCTTTGTACCTTTATGTTTGTAACATTAGGTGCGCACCCTTTTTGTCACTGACGTTTGATAAGCCCTCATTGTCTGTTCACTCAGTTTTTCAGCCGATTTGACCACCCATTCACCCAATCTCAACTATTGCAACCTTCTAGTCTTCTACTTTTCACTAGCAAATTGAGTTGCTGTCTACAAATGCGTTTCTACATTTCTGTCCTGTTAACTTTTTGCCTTTTCTCTTACGGTTCATTTCCAATGTTCGGTCAAATGCGGGACGTTTTATGATGAGCGCCGACCTATGCCGCCTTCTAATGATGGTCTTTCCAAACTTTACACACCTATAGAGTTATTTAAGCATGCGCGCGTGTGTGTGTGCCTGTATCTCAAATGACCTGCTATTGTAGCTGCTGAATCTATGATTTTTTCACCAGCATCGAATTCAGCTCTTTAGTTTCTACTTTATATATATACTTTTGTTTTTCTAATTTTTCATTGTGTTTAAGTATATATGTATGTAATTCTACTGCTGACCGTGGAATTTCGTGGTTTTGTTTTACAATTTGAATCAATTTAAAGTTTTCCGCTGCACTGCTTTGTGCTGTTCATTCGTTTGCCTCGCTTTTATTTTAATTCTTTAGATTTCGTTGTGGTTCAACTTAGTTTTCAACTGTGTGCTTTAGTCTTCTAGATAGCGGCAACTACGTTTGCACAAACCGAAAAGTATACTAAAACCTTTGCGCGTTGCGGTGAAGTTGCTGAAGTTCGTTACAGCGAAAAAAACTTCCGCAGTGGAAGCCCGTTTCAAATGTTGCTTTGCTGATGCAAAGGAACAGAAATGATGAACAGCATCATGAGGTAGGCATTTAAACTTGAACAGCGGGTTGATAAAGCATTTGTTTAGCAAACTAAATGAGCTTTACTCTATTTTTGTTAAATGCAATAACTTATGAGAACCAAATTTTCAACAAAAAAAAGAAATTATCTTCATATTCTAGGCAACTCATAATTTGCTTTAATTTGCTAAATACTTATTGAACTGGTTGTTAGTTAGTTTTTTGGCAGGACATGCGCAGATGCTTTTTAAATTGTAGACTGAGTTTTTCATGAAAATTATACCATGAAAAAAATTAACATTCGTAGTAGAAAGCGCCTTTATTATTTTTCGAAATATTTTCCATGATGAGCAATACATTTTTTGGATTCGCTTGAGTTAATTTTCGAAGCACTTTGTCCAGTCGCGATTCCAGAAAGTTTTTTAAATTGTGCGTTCTTTTTACCAGAATACGATCATTCTAAATCTTATTGCTGCTCGTCATTCTAGTTTAGGCACAGTCTCGTTATTTACTGGCATAACAACTAATTTTGGGCGCCCTTCCCCGAATTCGTCGGTAAGGGAAAAGCCAGTAAATACATTCTACCGTATAATGAGTTTAGTTCTTGGAAGCATTTGTATCTTATTAATCCATGTTGAGAATTGTGAAAAATAATCGCACGAAAAAAATTCACATCGACATATTTGTTATGATATATAGCAGACTCAGTTTGGTGGGTAGCTCTTCAGAAGGGCTACAACACCACTAAATTAGAGAGAGTGCAGAGAGCTGCATGTGTGGGCATCACTGTTGTCTGTAGAACATGTCCCACCGCTGCGGTCAACGTTATTCTCCACTTAATTCCTGTGGATCTGCAGGTTAAATCTATTGCTGCTCAGAGTGCTATTAGGCTGAAGGAGATTGGCCTTTGGGGACCACTTTCTGTAGAACATAGTAGCATCTTGAAGCAGATCTCCCCTTCCTTCTTTGATATTCGCATCGACCTCTCCATCCGCAAACTGTGCTTTGAGGGTTGTGCTGGGGTTATCTTTCCCAGCAGGCAAGATTGGAAAGAGGGGAGAGTTGGTGCGGATATAGATGCCACTGTTTTCACTGACGGATCCAAAATGGAGTCTGGAGAGGGAGAGAGGGTCTACTCTAAATCAGCCAGTATTTCGGTCTCCTTCAAACTGCCGGAAATAAGCAGCGTCTTTCAAGCAGAGGTCTTCGCGATACCGCAGGCATGCAAAATGCTTCAGAATCGCTGTTGGGAGGGAGACATTAATATTTTTTCCGATAGCCAAGCTGCAATCAAGGCACTCTCATCGCCGTATTGCAGCTCTCTTCTCGTGAACTCCTGTAAGGAAGAACAACTCAAACGTCTCGAACGTGCAGGAAACATTTCCCTCATCTGGGTTCTTGGTCACAGGAAATTGAAATGAAATTGCCGATGAGCTTGCCAGGAACCGGCAGAACCGGTTCCAGCTGCCCCCTTCTCAGACATCGGTATCCCCTTGGCCGTCTACTGCTACAGGGAAACTACACAATTTCTTTCTAAAAAAAGCGCAAGACAGATGGAGGTCAGTCTCATCGTGTGCTATTTCAAAAGTACTATGGTCTCAATACGATAGAAACAGAAAGCTTAAGGTGATGGGAATCCCCCGCCATTCAATTTCCAAACTCATTGCGGTGATCACTGGTCACTGGGTGATCCGCACTCATGCGGAGAAGCTTGGAATTCCGTACAACCCCTGTTGCAGAAGCGGTGGGGATCCTGCAGAGAAAGAGACTATGAAATACTTTCTCTGCAAATGTCCGACTCTTGCGGCTAGGGGCTTGAGATTCCTTAGCGGGCCCTTTGGGGATGACTTGATGAAATTCTCCAGCCTAGATCCCTTTTCTCTCCTCCGCTACATCAACAGCACTGGATGCTGTAGACGGTTTTCTCTCCTCTCTAAATCCTTTCACAGATAGTGGTCCACATTATGGTATCAAAACGGCACGTAAGTGCTACTTGTAGTGTACCTTGGGTACTCTTGCCATCCTACCTACCTACCTACCTAGCAGACTCATAATGAGATCATGTAATGAGGTATAATCCTAATCTCACGAATATTTCTCAGAGCAGTAGGAAACCTCTAAACAAATACTTTCGGTAGTGTCGCATTCCAACATTTTCAAGGATTACTCCTACTTTAGTTTATTTGGAATATTACGATAGTCGATCGCCAAGGTATATGAGGGTATATCAAATAATAAATGACTATTTTTTCAGCGACCTCACAAAACTTGATGCTTATTTTTTCAGCAAATCCCATCTTAACGAGTTGGTATCTTAACCTGCAGTTTCCTGTCAGATAACCACGAAAAGTTCTTGGATGTTGATTGGCGAGTATTTGCGCCATCTATAATTCATTTAGATTAATTCAACATTTTATTTTGTCTTACATACTTGAACATGCAATTTTCCACACTTCCGTTTCTTTATTTTTTATCTTCCTCAATAAAGCGTGCTCTGAGCAACAGATTGATTTTTGGAAATTTTTTTTGCGGACGGTGTTGAGTCTTTTCCTCCACATAAAAAACAAATTTCGAGCATTCGTTATGTGAAAAAAATTGTTTTATAAAAAAAATAATTTAAATTAAAAAAATAAATAAGTAAATAGTCAAAAATTGTCAATAACCACATATTGCGCTGTTGACGCTGGCATCATACACTTTATATAACTGGCGCTCAGCCTTTAATTGGTTTTATTTGGCAATGAAATATTGGCCGCCAATCCGAGCAAATTTGTAATGTACTCAACCTTATACGTTCCAATGCTCAGATGTAACTTTAATGTTGACATTTTGTAATCCTACACAAATATATTCCAACAAATGCTTTAGATTTTTATGTATATACTCAAAAGCTTTCTCTTAAAATCGCAACCATAAGTATGCTTCATTTCCGCTCCACCACCTTCTCCTTCTATTTTACAGCGTAGCTTAATCGGCTTATGATTTGGTCGCCTTAAGCAATCATTTGGCGTGTTTCTCAAACTGTGATAACAGTAGTACATACAAAGTACAAAAAGGTAAGAAAATGTTTAATCTTAGGGGTCTCATAGTCTTACGTAGTTTGTGGAAAATAAGAAGTTATATATTTATACAAGTATTTTGTTTTATTTTATCCCCCTCAAAGTTTATAGTTTCCGTTTTACTTAATATTCTGATACTTTATTAAAATTTCTGAGACATTTCTGAAATCGACTGAAACTATTTTTAATATTTATACATCTTCTACGGAATACTGATTATATCTTTAACTCTAATTTGAGCTATAGAAACCGATAAGTGCTTTTTATTTTATAAGTAAAGCTATAAAAATATTCTATAAATAAAGTGGTTCTAATGTATATTTTAATTCGTAAATATTATTTTCTTCTTCATAATCTATAATTTTGAAAGCCTCATACATATATGTAAAGTATATAATGGACTATCAGAAAAATATCATCATAATGGATTAATTTTTCATTCATTTGGACTGTGTCGTAAAAGAAAACAACTACACGAATGGAATTTTGTCTTAAACCAATTCTGTATTACGTATGAGTTGGCTCACGCAAATTCGCTTAATTTTCTTTCTTAAGTTTTCTATCAATGTCAGCTTTCAGATTAATTTTTGGCTAACTAAAAATTATCGTTTAGATTTTTTTAATGAAACCCCCACTAGACTTTCCTCTCATTTTTGGAGTGTATCTCCATTTTTTCATATACTTATGTTGCTTAAATGGTTTGCATATTAGGCTGCATACATTTTTTACTTGATATACAACAGTGAGGCTAGTTAAGCCAGTTTGTTTGTTTAATGCAAGACGCTCGATGGCCCTAAGGCCCATTATGATACCTGCATTTGATTTCCATCATCTAACTAAGTTGCTTAAACCACTTAAATCTTGTTAAGAAGGTAGCTCTAGTGAGACATTTTGCACATTCCCCAGGTCTTCAAAGAAATAATCGCCAAAGATAATCGGCACTGCTTCTTTGAAATCCAGTACATTCACAGAGAAGGTATTGCACCGACTCAATTTCTGCTTCATCTTCACAACTCCTGCAGAAGTAATTCTGAGGTACACCCATTCTACTGGCTAGCCCAGTGACCTGTTATAAGGATCCTGTGAGGACGCTGGTAGTTGATCTGTTGAATCCAAGCAGATAATCTGTCCTTTTAAGATTCAGTTTTGACCAGAGCGCTTTGGAGACCCTGCAGTTAATAGTCAATCGCAGTGTATAGTTCGTTTAAAGGAATGCTTAAATTCTCTACCATTCATTGAAGAACCAGTTCCAAAGCTTTTCTTGCACACTCATCCGTTCTTTCATTTCCTTCCACTCCCGCGTGGCCGGAAACTCAACAAAGTGTGATGTTGTGCTGTTGAATTGCTGCGCATCTTGACCGTTGCTTGACTATCAACAAAAATGGTAAGGTTTGCCGGGGATAAGTCCAGTCCATTAGTGTTATCGCTTTTGCTGCTTTGTCTATAGCGCAGATCTCAGCTTGACAGACGCTACACCGGTTTGGGAGTTTAAAGAAGCAATTGAAGTATAATTCTTCCGAGTACACTCCCGATGCAGTGCCATTGTCCATCTTTAAGGCGTCAGTATAAATATGGTGACCACTATCATCTGATTTGACTCTGCTTTGCCAATCCTTTCTGGCGGGTATTCGTATTTTACAGTCACTGCCAAGATCTATGATATCTGGGGTTCCAAATAGTCTTTTTTCGATGCGTATCGCAAATGTTCCACAGAGAGTAGAACTGATACATGGCCGTGAGTATTTTCTCCTAGAATGCTTGCTGCTTTAATCCTAGAAGCAGATTTGGCCGCTATCCCTTTTGCATATATGTATATTAATAGCTGGAATATGTAGGATCACTTTCAGTGCTGCCTGAGACGTCGCACCTGTTATTGCTACACCAGCTAATCGTTGGACTTTTATGAGATTATTTTGTTTGATTGATTGATAGATTGTTTGATAGATAGATTTGTTTGATAGATTTTGGTAGATTGTGTCTGCACCACCTCCAAAAGCTTCACGCTCTGTGATTTATATACGGCTTCAGACCCCATTTTATCCCAAATGTCCTCTTACAGATAAAGAGAGCATTACAAGCTTTTTTATTCTTTCTTCGAATTTTATTTTAGGAGAAAGCTTTGAGTCCGGAATTATGCCGAGATACTTGGTTTCCTTCGATAGGGTTAGTGTTATTCCATCTATGGACTGTAACTGAAAACTCGGTATCGTAAAACTTCTAATGAACAGAACTAGTTCGGTCTTGGCTGGGTTAGCCATTAGACCGTTTGAGGTCACTTAGAGAGTTCTCTTAACGCTGATTGCATGAGCCCGCTGATAGTCGAGAAAAAATTCTCTGTCATCAGGATGACTGCATCGTCCGCATAAACAACTGTCTTGATCATTTTCTTGCTCAACGTAATAAGCAATTCATTTAAAACTACATTCCACAGTAACATTTTAACACACACACACACACACACATATTTTTTTTCAGATTAACACCAGTATGACAACATATTTGGTATTTCGGCCACCAGAATTCATAGTTTTTTCCAACATACGGTCTTTTTCTCCCTATTTGCTTTTCGTTTTCAATATTTCCACTTTTTTCTACTACTTATCTACGCGTCATTGTTTGCCAATTCAATAGTGCCGAAATGCATACAATCAATAACGTACAGATATGAAATTCAATTACAGCTAGCCATTGAATAAACTTTTCGTGAGCTTACTCTAACGGAAACTTTTTGTTTGGCACAGAGCACAAAATAAAAATCATCTGCTGTCTCCTTCCGATACAACTCTTTTTAGCCCAACGATTTGGTTATAGTCTGAGCAAAATGTACCGTATTGTGGCACCCACAAAATTTCCACACGTACGCCTAGAACTAACACTGAAATCAATGATATTCTAAAGGTGCTACACAAACAAACTCAAATAAACCGAGTGAAAGAAAGAACGGGAATTACAAGTGGTAAATGGCTAGTAGAAAATGAAACGAACGAAATGCAATAATCCAGTTTTACCCAAGCCATAATTTTTCGATAGACGCACCATTTGAGGCGAGCGAGTGCAGTGAGAATGTCAACTAGCCCAGGGTCGGCAACATGCGGCTTTTTGAATGTGAAGCTGCGGCTCTTTAGTTCCATACGCAAATCTAATTTATTACAAAAAAATAATAATTTAAAAATCGTCACTATACCATCGTCGCCTTAAAGAATTCGTACATTGCTTAGTAAAGTTTAAATTTTCTACTTGAATAATTATGCAAAGCCATAGCATTCATTGAATTTGTTTGCTCGATTGAATTGTCTCCTCTTCTTCGTAGTATTATTTTTTTTGTTCACTTACATATGTGTGTGTGTGTGTCTTTAAAAAAATTGTCTGCTTTTGTGTTACAAAACAAACAAAAAATGAAAAAAAGAATTAACATTGAAAAACCGATAATCGAAAAGCACTGCTTGCGAATCGTCAGTGCCCTGCTGGTAAGTGGCTTCATGTCTACATGGCTGATTGGCTAAGTAAGTTGTAAGCAGTGTTGCACCGTTGACATCGACCGACGCTGGTCGATACTCTTTGCCGATGATAGTACGAGTATTCTCAAGCGTCCGAGCTGCGAGCGCCCGATGCTCGCCAATGGACGTTGCGCACGTGCTTGACATTTCTGATTAGCTGCTGAGTGAAGCATACATACCTACTATACTTTGCGTTAAACATTCACGAAGTGTTTCTTCCATATTGTAAGTTCATTCTGTTTAGATGTTGTCACTCACCACCACTTCTTGGTAAACCGCAATTCGAATATAATTTGTATATGCCATTTATTCGCCTCTTTCGAACATGCACTTTTTTCCTCGTTTTTAATTTTTTTAATTAATTTATGTTGACGAGTATGTACATATGTAATCTATGATTTTATCTTTGCGTAAATTTTGCAGTTGTCATGAATAAAATATAAAATTCATTTTCAGTATTAAAAATTTCAAGTACAAATAGCAAAAAAATTAAAATACACAGTAATATAAATGCCAGGTACAAATGCTTTTCGCTTGTAATTGGTATTGAGTACTCTTTTATTAATTATTTGGAAAAAGCTTTCAATTACTTTCAGTTCCACTCCAATCAGATTTTAAATAAGCATGTTCTTCGCATTAAGATATACAACAAAATCACAAAATTCTTGAATTTGTATACATAAATAAATTACGACCCTGCTAGAACATAATAGATAATAGTCAAAGCGTTTAAAATATTTTTACGAAACACTTTAAAAATAATGAAGCGAATTCAGAAACTCATACATACAAAAAACTGTAAAGCTCTATTTTCAGACTGCACTTAAGGGTACCCGGTGGTCTAGAGCACGAAAATTTCACCTATTTTCACGATTTTTTTTTTTTGCCATTAAAAATTTAAAAAACGATGTTTCAACTTTTCGGGCTTATTAGTACGTTTATTGAGCATACAAAAAAATTTTTTTTTACTTTTGAAACAATACTTATTATCATAAAAATGCCGCTGAAGATGACCCTCTCGAAAAATCGAACCCGGACGGGGTAGATGATTTCGAGACTTTTTAAAAAATAGGAAATTATTTAAAAAAAATTGTGATTCTAGTTTCAACGATAGCGATGCATATTGTGAGCAACATATCCAAATTTCAAGTGATTCGGTTGAATAGTTTTGTTTTGTTTTCATCCCCGCCGTGCCGAAAAAAGTAGTTTCAGGATAAATGAGTTGAAATATTGAGCTACAGCAGCGCGCGGACCGCTCTCTACCTATTTAATGGGCTGTAAAAACTATAATATTGAGAATTTTCGCATGAAAATTTCATAGAATATTCTTAAGATACTATACTTTTGAAATATTGTAAAAACAAAAAATCGATTTTTTGAAAGTTCTAAACCACCGGGTCCCCTTAACGCTAGGATGTGTGACTGGGCACAGTTTTCAGCTCAGAGCTCTGAAGCATTTAAGTCAACTATATAGAAGTATATATGTACATATTATATAAAATTGGAGCGTATGAGGAGCTTTCCCATGGTAGAAATACACTCGGTGGTTTGCCATTGCCTACCGAGGGGCGACCACCCTGAGGAAAAACTTTTTCTATCATTTTGTGTTTCATGTCTGGAGATTCGAAACCGAAGACTCCGAATTCCCAACTCATTCGGCTGCACTAGCTGCCAATTTATTATGATAAGCTATGGCTAGATCATCTGTCAAAGCAGTTTCTTGCTTTTCAATGAAAGGGAAAAGTTGAGTTTATGTAAACTAGGAAAGTGAGATTGGATTTAAACCATTTATAAGGGGTGATCAATTAAGCGGAGTTTTTTTCATTTGCGTTTTTTTTACAGATCGCGCGCGAGTTGTGGCAAACTGTCATCGTGGATTTGTTGAACAGCGTTTGGCATTTCATCATGGAAAGACTCACACCGCAACAACGTCTACAAATTGTTCAACTGTATTATGAAAATCAGCGTTCTGTGACAAATGTTTTTCGTGCGCTTAGACCGCATTATGGTCAACATAATCGGCCTGCCTTAAACACTATTCGACATACCATCAACAAATTTGAATCCGAATATTCATTGGTGGATAATTCTCGACCGAATAGACCACGTCCAGCAAGAAGCATTGAGAATATAGCGGCAGTAGCAGAGAGTGTACGTGAAAACCGCGATGAATCGATTCGGCACCGTTCTCAGCAACTTGGACTGTCGTATGGAACAACTTGGTCAATTTTACGGAAGGATCTTCATTTAAAAGCATACAAAATACAGCTCGTACAAGAACTAAAGCCAAATGACCTTCCTGCACATCACCGTTTTGCTGATTGGGCTCTTGAAAAGATTGAAGAAGATCCGCTGTTTTCGAGCAAAATTTTGTTCAGCGATGAGGCACATTTCTGGCTCAATGGTTACGTCAATAAGCAAAATTGCCGTATTTGGGATGAAGAGCAACCAGAACAGGTTCAAGAGCTACCTTTACACCCAGAGAAAACAACGGTCTGGTGTGGTTTATGGGCTGGTGGAATCATCGGTCCATATTTTTTCAAAAATGATGATGGCCGCAACGTAACTGTGAATGGTGCTCGTTACCGTACCATGATATCGGACTTTTTGCTATCTGAAATTGAATCTAATGATCTCTACGACATTTGGTTTCAACAAGACGGAGCCACTTGCCATACAGCTCGTGAAACAATGACTTTATTGAGAAGTCAATTCGGAGAGCAGCTGATTTCACGTTTAGGACCTGTGAGTTGGCCACCAAGATCTTGTGATATCACACCTTTGGACTTTTTTCTTTGGGGATTCGTGAAGTCCAAGGTCTATGCTGATAAACCAGCTACGATTGAAGCTCTGGAAGCCAACATTACGCGTGTTATTCACGACATACCAGTCGAAATGCTCGAACGAGTGACTGAAAATTGGACCTTCAGAATGGACCACCTTAAGCGTAGTTGCGGCCAACATTTGAATGAAGTCATATTCAAAAAGTAAATGTCAAAGAATGTCCTTTCAAATGATAAATAAAGGTTTTGAACATAATTTACATTTTTTTTTTGTTTTTAACTATTGAAAAAAGCACCTCATGATTGATCACCCGTTACATAAAGCCATGGTATCCAGCACGATTAAAAGTATTTCTCTATTAACTCTATCATTTCATAATATAACAGGACTTCTTACGTAAAAAGTCCCGAGCGAAAGCCAAACCGCATTGGACTAAAGAAATTTAATCTATCAAGAAAATCCTCAATTTTTCTAATGTGTATTTTTTTTTTCATTTTAACAAGTGCTTCTTTTATATGCAACAAAATATACCGTAATTACGTGTGGATCTATCAATTTTTATATTTTAAATTTGGAACACCGCCACGGCAGGCAATCGAAACTTCCGAGCTTAGTTGCGCCATCGAAAGCCCCCCATAAAAACCTCAGTTAAATAATACGAAATTTTTGTCTAATTTCAATCTGAAGTTATCAAGTTATCACCAGAATACAAAGTACCCTGAAACGTGAAGTGACTTGGTCTGATATCTCATCATGCATTGGAATGTGAAAAAGGAAAAATTGTGATGCGATACTGTGCGATTTTATATGAAGCGATGACTTATTCGTGAAAGGATGTGATGATATGTGGTTTTATACAATGAGAAGTAATTGAATGTGAATTTAAATACACAAGCACAACTTATGGAAGGTTGTTAGCTATTATATTCTAACGTGGCATGGTGTAATTTTACGTCATCCGTCATCCTTTAATACATGGTTATAACATACGGCGTGATGTGATACCAACATATTTGTAATATTAAGCTTTGATGGAAATATGGAATTCAGTTCGCGAGTCACCGAGAAATTAAAATAATTTGCTCAAAGAATAGCCGAAGTTCATATTTCAGTTTGATAAAAAATAAAATCTACTGAAAGAACCAATTATTATTACGGAGATCAAATTTAAGAACCAGCAAGAAAATTGGCACATGGGGTGGAAAAAATCGGTTACATGCATTTAATAAAAAAATCTTATATTTCTCTAAAAATATTTAGCAGCCATTGAGTTCATTCTCTGCGACAGCCACCGTAGGCAGATTTTTACTGCAAGACTAAGTGTAAGCCCTAGCCTTTCCCATCACTCAGAGGCTGAATAAAACTATGTAAGGAAAATGGGAATTATAATAAAGGGTTTTTCAATTGGCGCGGGTCGACTTTGGCACCCTGTGGCAGCCATTTTGTTTTGGTGACATCTGCCCAATCTTTTGTTTATTATTCACTTATTTATGCCAAATCATCATGGCAAGTTACACGATTAAACAGCACGTTCAAATGATAAAACTTTATTATCAAAATGAGTGTTCATTAACGCAAACGTTGCGCGCATTGCGCCCATTTTTCGGTGGGCTTCAATGCTTGGTGGCCAAATTTGAGACGACCGGATCAGTGAACAATCAGCCAACACCCGTACGTTCAAGGAACGCAAGATCAGCCGAGAACATTGCCGCGGTCCGTGAAAGTGTACAGCAGAACCCGAGGCAGTCTATTCCTCGCCGCGCACAAGAACTTGGCCTTTCGCAGACTTCAACTTGGCGAATTTTGCGTCGGGACTTGGGCCTACACCCGTACGAGATCTAACTGACCCAGGAGCTCAAAGTTGATGACCATAGACAACGCCGTTTGTTCGCTGACTGGGCTTCGAATCGTTTGGAAGAGATCCCCAGTTTTGGGCGAAAAATCATCTTTAGTGACGAGGCGCATTTTTGGTTGAATGGCTGTGTTAACAAACAAAATTGCCGTATATGGGACGACACCAATCCACACGAGGCTCACCAGGTGATAATGCATCCTCAAAAAGTTACTGTTTGGTGTGGATTTTGGGCCGGCGGCGTCATTGGTCCGTACTTTTTTGAAAACGACGTTGGTGAGGCGGTCACCGTCAACAGCGAGCGCTACACAACGATGATAACCACTTTTTTATGGCCCATATTGAACCATATGGACCTAGACGACATGTGGTTCCAGCAAGACGGCGCTACGTGCCACACAGCAAACGCCAAGATTGACATTCTGCATGAACGATTTGAGTGTAAGGTTATCTCTCGCATCTTGAAGTCTCAGGTCTATGCACGTAAACCACAATCGACCGATGCCCTAAAGGTGAACATAACACAGGCCATCGCTCAAATTCAGCCGGATCTATACGGAAGAGTCATTGAAAATTGGACCACTCGGATCCGTTCCACCGTAAGAAGCCGAGGCGGGTATTTGAATGATGTCATATTCCACACTTAATGGCATATATGCGCCTTTCAAATAAAAAAATAATTTTGTCAATAACTCACACACAGCTTGTTTTATTCCATTTCAACATCTACCCGCCTTTATTGAAAAACCCTAGATATGTCAAGCATGTATTTTTAACTTTAAACTCCCATCATTTGCCTCTTAATAGATATACATTAGTATTTCAAAATGTTCTGAAATTTCCAAAACAAACAACACCCAGAATATTCTATTCAAATTTGGGCTATGAAAAGAATCGTAAAAGAAACATCCACTTTGCTCAATGACCCCAAAAACTTCTTCATAACAGCATTTGTTAATACCGCAAAACAGAGCATAAAGCAGCCGCACTACTTAAACTTCGGTAAACATGCTTAATTATTCCATTAAAAAATTTTTTTGCAGCTTTGGTTTTTTTTTTGTTTTCAGAAAACTTCAGAAATTTCTTATGCCACCACTTGGATTCAAAAGCTTCTACTCACATCTACGTTCCTCTCTCAGGCCTTCTCATATCTTGCACTTCAAATTCCAATTGCAGACTTTGGTGCACCAGGTGATGTCCCTTCTCTTGCAATACTTCGTTGCGGTGTATTGGGCGGGGCGCTTGAACCGAAACTCGCCAAAGTTCAATTAAAACTTCTGCTTTGACTTTACTTTGACGAAAATGCCAGAGTATGAAGTGGAGCGCGGGAGAGAGGAAACGCGCAGCGTCAAATCAACAGAATCAAGCAGAAAACGAGTGTGAATAGAGGAGAGTAGATATCCAGAAAATGCATTTTTGTGAGGTGCTCGGGCGACAGGGTTAAGTGTAAGAGTTAAAAATTAAAGGCGATGCAGTTGAAGTAGGTAATATAAAATATAGCATAGAGTGCTGGTGTATTGCAGTAAAGTCAATTAAAGGTGCCAATTCAGCAGAAGTGTGAGTGCGCCGTGGGCAGTCCGGCAACTAACTATTCCACTTCTGCCTCTTTGGCTTTGAGTGGCTGAGCATATTATTGGCAGCAGTCATTGCCGTGCCTGACATTATGATCCGCTATACGCGCATTGTTGTTGTAACTAGTGAATATATGTATTTATATATAGAATTGATATACATACATACAATATGTGAATGTGCGTATATTTGTCTAATACTCATAGTCGCTGCCGTTGTCAGCAAGGATAATGTAATGACGATGTGGCAGGCAACCGAGAAAATTATGGAAAAATGGAGAAACTAAAAAAATAGCAAACGGTAAAGGTTTTGCGGAAATTGCAAAAGAATTCAAAGTGAATGAAGCTAAAAAACGGGCAAAACAATATGTTAAAATGCAGCATAACCACTCTATTGTCAGGCACTTTTGGAATGGAGTTTTAGGTGACGAAGAATGCGCATTAAGTACGCATAGCGCGTACCTCGCCATTAATTTGAATATTTTATTTACGTAAAATACCATAGAAGATGTTCAATCAAGCTCAAGTTCTTAAAATTATGCTATACTGCAGGCAATCAGGTTTCTAAGCGAATAGCGCACAGTGGAGCAACGGGAAAATTCATTGTAAAAATTTGAAACTTCCGAAAATCGTCATTACTAGTAACAAGCGAGGTGTCTTGAATATGGGCCCGAAACTAAGTGTCAAAGCGCTGAGTGGGTGAGGTCCAGCAGATTTTATTTATTTTATTTGTTTTTACAATGGAAGAAAGGAACTTTGGAAAAATAATTTGTTCCACCAAACCAAACAGTCACTGGAGTCTTAAAACGATTGTTGGCAATTATGTAGTGCGTCACGCCTGAATATCGAGAAACTGGCTGGCGATCAATTTTGCACGATACTCGTTCTAGGTTATCGAATACTATTTTACAGTCAAAAAACTCTTAAAGCAGACCATTCAATTCCTTTGTAGCATCGGTCACTGAGTCTGAAAACCCACGTTATTTTCACACCAAATAACGATTTCGAATTAAAAAAAAAGTATATCATTAAAATGTTAATATCTGGTTTTTTGGGATTTTATTAGTAGGTAGAATATGAATTATAAAGCTACATTTAAATAACATCTTGATTAGCGAGATATTGATAAAAAATTTGTTTTATGGTGGCTTCGCACAATTTCAGACGAGTGGATTCACTGGAGGGTTCAGTTGTAGTCTTAATAACCCACTAGCTGGAGCGGTATCTAAACTAAATTGCTGTAAAGTGTACGATATTTTGCTTTCAAGGGCTTGGTGACTTCATTTCTCAATAGTTATTTTACGTTTGTTTAGTTATATTTTTAATTTTTTTTTTTTGCATTTTAGTCTCTGGGAGTGTCTTGTATTCATTGACTTAACAAATAAATAAATATCTCGAAAACTTTATAACAGAAAACAGTTTTGTAGATTTCCGGACTTAGCGATCGACAGAAATAGGATGGTCTGGTTCTTGGGTAAAAAAGCAATCAGTTATTTGTAAACCGTTATCTTATCATCGATAAGATAAGGATACGATTTTGAAATAGCTTGTCAGTCTGGAATTTCAATAGATCATAATTGTTGCTTACATGTGTTCGAAGAACAGGCACTCTTCATAGGCATCTCATCATGTTCAGCCTACAAAATTGATTGTCTTGGCCGAGAGCCACACTTGACCCCGGAATCGAATCCACTGCACGTTTTAAAATATATCTCGAAAATGTATAGGAATCCCATTGCTAAGCATCCAGAGCTGATTTATACATATAATCTATTTTTATTAGACGGTGGCCAATTTAACAGAATGGGTTGGTGCGTGACTACCAATCGGAACTCGTATCTCCGTCAAACATCAAAATAAAGAAAAAGTTGGCGAACCTCCGAGTGTATTTCTGCCATGAAAAAGCTCCTCATAAAAATATTTGCCGTTCGGAGTCAGCATGAAACTGTAGGTCTTTCCATTTGTGGAAGAACATTAAGGCGCACGCCACAAACGGAGAGACCTACAGATACATGTTTGCCATTGCCAGTCGAGGGGCGACCGCTATTAGAAAAAACGTTTCCTTTATTTTGATGTTTCACCAAGATTGCGGCCAGTTATATAGCTATATATACGAGATTATTATGAGATATAGGGAAAAAGTCTGAATGTCCGTGCTTTTCTAGAATGATCAAAATTTAATTATTTTCGAAAATATTTGAACGAACAAAACCACAAAAAAAAAAACCAAATCAAAAAAATATATTTATTGAATTAAAATATGTCTGTTTTTCAAAAATGGCCAGGAAAAATTTTGTTCGAAAAATTTTTGAACAAATTCAATAAAACTGTTGTGCAAATATTTTGGTTTTAAAGGTTAAAAAAAGTATAACTTAATAGAGAATAGCTGGGCAATAGCATTTCCAAAATAGCTAAGCAATAATTTTCAGTAATGAATAAATTTCATTCTATTCTCTTTCTGCTGTCATTGTATTAAAACAAATTAATTAAATAGCGGAAGTTATTTAAGAAGAGAAGAAAACTATTTGATTATGAACATATTTTTTACCAAAAAATAATTTATCGTTCGAGCATCGTTCACTGAAGGTCAATAAATACACCCACTCGCTTAGAATGTTTTTTATTAAAACCTTCCTAATTTCTCTGACCATAATCACTGTGCGAAATCAGCCACTGTCACGCGCAGGTACCGTCGGTAGCTAGTAAAAATCTTGAAAGCTCTTCAGCGATGCTGGTAAACCAACTAGGAGTATAACAGCATCTGAGCACAAGGGAAACTTTCGCTCTAGCAATTTCCATCATCACCGTCAAAAGCGTTGATAGATGAACGTGTGTTGAACGTTGATGTGCCGTATTTAAGCATTGGCGTCATAACTTTTGCGATCCCGATGCGTGTCTAGCCTCCCTGTGTGCTCGCATCTGTCATCAATGTCGCCCAAGCAGTACTACTTGTACACCTCCTGCAGCGCATCGCGCCATCTCAAATATCGTGAGGGTGCATTGTCGGAGGCGTGAAGTGTAGCCGTTTGCGGAGTTTGCCAAGTCTGCGGGGATGTGTGGTCTGCAATTGCTCATAAATTACGCGTTTCATGCGACGACTTTTAAACATTTTTCCAACGTCTTTTTCACACCAACGCTAGCAGCTGGAAAGTGTGAAAAACAAATAAAACAGTTAAATCAGTACTTCAAACTCGCTCAGTGTCATTAGCAGTGAGTATATTATCAGTATTAAACTAAACTTTATACTTGCCACATTTAAAGGATATATATACATTACCACAATTACCATATATGTATGTGAATATGTATGTATGCATGCAACAAGAAGAAAAAACAATTAAGTCTACCTATTTACACATTCTTGTAAGTTATGCAATGTCAAAATGACTGTCGTACTGTCTTTGCTTGCGTTTTCGTTTGCCCTTAATATGCCCGCTTACTCCTTCACATCCCCCTTCGTAGTGAAATATCTGAAATATAACTTGGAATTTTTGGAGAGGCAAGCATTTACTTTTTCCAACCCAAACTTCCGCATTGTGCAACACTAAAAACGGTGGTTTTCCGCCAACACCTGGTATTTACCATCAAACGTGGCAATTCATATGCATACATACACGCATATATATGTATGTATTTCTCGTGCATACTGATTCCCAAAAAACAAAAAATCAATAGTACGCATCGCTACGATATAACAACAAATCCTCCGTGGTACCAAGAGTTACACCCGACCTGCCATTAGCGGTGTGTCAATTGTGGTGGAACTTATGGCAATGGCAGTGGTGAAATAAAAAGTAGTGAGTCTGGTAATCATTGAGCACTAGAGAAGCAAGGCACTCGTATATATGTATACTATATACCTTCTATGTTGAACATGGCTCCTGAAAATGCTTTTAATGCACTATTTATGAGATATCACAGGTTAGCTTATGTTTAATGTGCATGTAGTTGGATATTGGAGAATGTTTATTAAATTTTCGTAGGGTGGAGTATGTGGAGAATGTTTGTTAAATTTATATAATATTATAAGTGTCTTTTATCATACCGATGCATAAACTCTTTGAAAAGCTAGCTCATGACTTAATTTTCTTCCGAATTTCAGATCTCGTATCGAAACGTTCGCAAACCTTCGATAAAGTCAGCCATCCTACTTACTAAAGCTGGGTTCAATTTGTCTTCATCCCAGCTTACTTAAGTGTCTTGCATCTTATCTAACAGATAGAACTCAATTCGTCCGTATAGACAATATTAAATCTGATGCCAACAAAGTTACTTGTGTTGTACCACAAGGTAGCCATCTCGGGCCACTAACCTCACACAAATTTCTGAAAAGAAAGACTTGGGGGTCATATTTACATCGAACATGTCGTTTTGTAAACATATAGACTTTATGATAGCCAAGTCTAGACCTATGATTGGCTTTTTAATAAGGAATTCAAAGAAGTTCCAGGATATTTTTACGATGAAGAATTTGTATGTTTCTCTTGTTAGATCAAACCTTGAATATTGCTGCATTATGTCTTTTGAGTTTGCAAAAGACTTCGTGCATTTAGGAACCAGCATTAACGACGATAACAATGTCAGCCTTGAAATCCAACGTAGCATCCCTCTTGCCAACAAGTGCTACTTTGGACTAAGTAGGCAACTGAGTATTAAAGTCCTCTCTCGACGAACAAAACTAACACTAACTAACGTATGGCGCAGCGACGCTGGGAGTGTTTGAGAGGAAGATTCTGCACAAGATTTTTGGACCTTTGCCCGTTGGCAGCGGCGAATATCGCAGGCGATGGAACGATGAGCTGTATGAGCTTTACGACGACATAGACATTGCGCAGCGAATAAAGATCCAGCGGCTACGCTGGCTGGGTCATGTTGTCCGAATGGATACAAGCGCTCCGGCTCTGAAAGTATTCGATGCGGTACCACCAGGTGGTAGCAGAGGAAGAGTAAGGCCTCCTCTGCGTTGGAAAGATCAGGTGGAGAAGGACTTGGCTTCACTTGGTGTGTCGAACTGGCGCCGGTTAGCACGAGAAAGAAACGACTGGCGCGCTTTGTTAAACTCGGCCAACATCGCGTAAGCGGTTATCGCGCTAATTAAGAAGAAGAAGAAGAATATGCCCCTTGTTTCACAAGGTTCATTATAAAGTATGGGTTATAAATAAAAAAAATTTAATAAAATTATTAACTGAATTGGATTAGAGTTTAATTTAAATTATAAATTAAAATAAATAAAATTATTAAGCAAATATAATAAAATTTTTAATTAAATTAGTTGATGTATAATAAAATAATGCTAATAAAATTATTTTCAAGGACGGAATGAGCAGAATACTCAATTAAATTAACTGCAGAGGTAGGAACTCTAATTTTTTTGTACATACCGCCGAAGGTAAAATATTGTCAAGGATGCCTTTTCCTAGTGAACATTTTGTAGCATTTAATCTTCACTCAGAATATTGAAATCAAAGTACTGTAAGGCTCGGTTCGTTCCTCCAAAAACTTGTTCACCAATTTGATTAAATTCAGCTTTATAGCCAACACAAGAATTAATCTGCTAACAGTATTTTTTGGAAAAATGTCGTCCTAATGATGCTAAAAGGTAATCAGAAAAATAAAAATGCAAAGGCAATATTGCATGTCATTGCCAAACAACAAGCGCCAAAATCAAAAAGCAGTAGGCAACATTTTTTCATATTTGCTTTGCCTGCTTATCGCGGTCGGCAAATTTGACACACAGCGATACTTTTTTTGTGAATAACTATAACTAATTTTATAGGTGCAGAATGAAAGTAAACATTTCAAAGTATAACTATTGTACGAAAAGAAATATTTTAATCGATTGATTCGTTTTTGCATATTGCCACTCCCCTTTTATGGGGACTTTATTTTATAAGGTGTATAGATCAATACAAGTTTTTTGATGAGATCAGAAGGCAACACAAATTTCTTTCCAAATGCAAGCAAGCCATCAAAAACAAATTCTAATCATCGAAAATCACTTTATTGTTTTTCAAGATATTCTCCATGAAGATCTATACACTTTTGCATACGTTTGAACCAATTGTCGAAGCACTTTTGCCACTCTGAATGAGGTACCTCCAAAATATGCATTCTGAATGCCGCAACCGCTTCTTCAGGTGTCGAAAAACGTTGACTTCTCAGTTTGTTTTTTACGTACGGGAATAAAAAGAAGTCATTCGGTGCCAAGCTCGCATTGTCCTGGTGAAGAGTGATCCGTCTTTGGCGATTAGTTTTCCTCATTTCTTGGAAGACAACTGGCAAACAAATGGTTGTGTACCACTCAGAATTTACTGTTCTGCGTTGTTCTAGTGGTGCGGTTGCGACATGTCCAGTTTTTCCGAAAAAACAGGCGACCATTTGCTTGGAAGTGCTTCGTGCGCGCACAACTTTTGTTGGATTTGGCTCGAGCCTGTTTTTGAGCGATTGACAAATTGTGTGGGATCCAACGCGAACAAATTTTTTTGACAGTCAAACGTTTATGCAATATTGAATGTATGCTGGTCCCACTAATGCCTAAGATTGTCTCAATCTCACGATAGGTCACATGACGATCTTGCAATATCAGTTCGCGCATAGCATCAATGGTTTTCGGAACAACAACTGATTTTGGACGACCTTCACGAAATTCGTCTTGGAGTGAACTACGACCACGATTGAATTCACCATACCATCGATAAACACTGGTCCTTGATGGAGCTGCATCGCCAAAAAATGAATTAAGTTCATCCATGCAATGTTGCTGAGTTAATCCACGTCGAAAATTGTAAAAACTAATCGCACAAAAATGTTCACGATTTAATTCCATTTTTGGACCAAGATGAATCTTTTAAGTTACTGTAAACAACAAATACAACACAAATAGCGCTGGTATTTCAAAACGTTCTGAGTACGTAAAAGCCAAAAAATGTCAAACTTTGCGATACAGCTGTCAGTTGCCATATTGCAATACCAGGGTTGCCAAATCCCGAAATATAAAAGGCACCCCTCGTATCTGTGCTTAAGAAATATTCACAATACAACAACCAGCGAAATAGACGCTATAACCAAAATATTGCCGATCGCAATACAGTTTAAATCAACAAAAATAATCAAATTAAAATAATAAATAGACCAAAAAAACAAATAATAATAAAAAAAAATAAAGTTTATCCAGTTATGCCAATAAAGCGAACACCACCTACACCGAGTTATGCTCGTATTGACAACAAACTTCCACCGGATAAAAACAATATCAGTGCGCTCTCTCAAACGTGTTTGCTCAGTACCATTAATCAAAAAATGTCAAGTGAGAATAAAAATGACTCCTCCCTTACGGCCTTAATAGGCAGTCAACAAACACAAAACGCCGCATCACCTGTAAATCCAGCATATACGCCCCCTTCGACTGTTCAATGCACTACCCCAATCACTCCACTATCACCAACTGCCTCTCTCCCCAACAAAAATAAATATACTTCTATTCCAACTTCACACTCTGATGAGACATCCACTAAAAAGTCTACAACAACAATAACAACACAAAGACAATGCATAACTACCGCAATATCAACAGCCACAACAACAACCGTGTATACTACCACAACAGAGATCGCCTCCACAAGTGCATCACTAACAACAAACACGCAAGTACTATATGCAAATAATTTAAATTATACCAACTGTAAAGAGCAGCTTAGTCAAAAAAGAAATCGTGAAACTCAATCACCAAACAAGCAAACAGAAGTGCTTAAGAGCAGCAAAAAACACAAAGCACAAAATATAACACAGGCAACACTAAAAGAGTACTGGCTAGGCAATCCAAACTCTTCAAACAAGTTTGCTCTCTTGCGGACGACGATGCATTAGAAGAACAAAACGACAGTGGAACAGTTCCGAATACCAGCCAACAAACTCCACCTATAGGGTGGGCCATATAGCGTTTCCTTTTTAACCACCTATTTTTTTGAGAATGGTAACACAAATGACATGTCAAATGTGTTCATAATTTAATTAAAGGTTTGACATTTACGAAATGGGACGCTCTACTCTTGAACAAAATTGGGAAATATTGAAAACCTATTTCCAAAGTGGGGAAAAGGGGGGGTAGCGGTGGCTACGTCAATAAGCAAAATTGTCGGATTTGGGGCTCAGAAAATCCACACGTTACTGTAGAGAAGCAAATGCATCCACAACGAGTCACTGTTTGGTGCGGTTTTTGGTCTGGCGGCATCATCGGGCCATTTTTTTTTTAAATAAGCGAGGAGCCGCGGTTACAGTAAATGGCGAGCTTTACCGTGACAAGTGTTGTGCTCAACGAGTTGTTTCCAAAAATTGAAGAGGATGACATGGACGACATTTGGTTTGAACAGGACGGTGCAACTTGTCACACTGCCAAAGTTATACTCGAACTTTTGGCTACCGTTTTTGAAAACCGAATAATCAGCCGAAATTCCGATATTAATTGGCCGCCTCGGAGCTGTGATTTAAGCCCGTTGGACTATTTTTTGTGGGGAGCTGTTAAGGATAAATGCTTTGCGAACCAGGCAGAGACGATTGATGCTTTAAAACATGAAATCGAAGTTGCCATTCATGAAATTGGAGCCCAAGCAATCGAAAATGTGCTTAAAAATTGGGTTGATCGAATGGCCTACTGTAAAGCCAGTCGTGGCAGTCATTTGAACGATATTATTTTTCATTCATAAATGACAATGTTCAATCTTCAAAATAAAAAAAAGTTTGAAAAACTATTGATTCGTTTTTTTTATAGCCGATTCAAAAAGCAAATTTTACATGGCCCACGCTGTACTATATTATATATATACTATACTATATTATATATATACTATACTATGTATATATATATACTATATTATATATATACTATATATATTTTGTATTTTGTATAACATACATACATACATCACGTGAACAATATGAACATAATCTCTAATAGGCAATTGTTGGTTTTGGCTCTTTAGGTTCAAATGGTTCCAATATTTTCTTTCTCTTCTTGGAATTGTTTTTGCCACTTTACAGATATTATTTTTCTATTGAACTTGGCCACTAATCACAATTGTTTTGACACTTCCCTTAATTTTTCTTTCGTGGAAATTTTATTCCACGAACAAAACTTTTATGCAACTTACTTACAACAAAGCTCAATGGAATAGCACGTTGTAAAATGCGCCTAATTAAATTTAAGAAGAAGTTTTTTTAATAGCGGTCGCACTTCGGCAGGCAATGGCAAACCTCAGAGTATATTTCTGCCATGAAAAAGCACCTCATAAAAAATATCTACCGTTCGGAGTCGGCTTGACAACTGTAGGTCCCTCCATTTGTGGAACAACATCAAGACGCACGCCACAAATAGGAGGAGGAGCTCGGCCAAACACCCAATTGTAGATACATAGATATATGGTTATATGTCTTTTGCACGTTCGTTTGCAGTTTTTAAATTAGCTTTTTTTTAATTGTTTAAGGCTCTAAATACATTTTGACATTCAAAAACAAAGGCTTGACCAATTCTTTCTCCCGCTTTTCTACACTGAAATGTTTTCCACTAAATTCAAATCAAATAATAAACAGAGTGGAAAAGGGAAAATCCAAAAGAGGGTGGAAAGCAACGATAGAAATAATTCGACATTAGCATCGAATTTAATTGAAATATCCTCGTTCACTTCGTTGTATTTGTTGTTGCATGTCGTCGCACTTGGAATAGTCGTCACCCGTTTACTAAATGGTGAATACCACCGTGGCAACACCACTCAACGGTTTCATCTCATTTATTTTATTTCATTTCCGTTTCCGTTCGCATTCATTTGCACACCATTCAACATTAAACCGCTTCAACAGCACCAACAACAACGCGCATAGCCACTAAAACGACACAAACGACATTATCACTACAAAAAACGTAAAACACTTAGTCCAACAACAAAGACAACTACAGTAACTACAAAAAGCACAAACACGTCTGTAGCAGAGGAAACCAAGAAACGCCCCCCTCATGCGACGTGCCATCGTGACATCAGCTCTATGTCAGTCTGATTGGCAGTGATGGCGGAGGAGCCAGTCAACCAGCGATGGACCATCTCGAAGGTAACTCGTCGAACGCACGTTCGTCTGCGGTGCGCTTGCAAATCTGCATTCAACGTTTGGTACTCACAATCTGCTCTGGTTGTCCCTCCTTAAAAGCGTATCCCGTTTTCGTCTCTTCACTTCCCCCGCAGATGGTTCAATTTGCCAATGTGCTGGTGTTCTTCATTTGTTAACTATCATTCCTTCTACCTCAAACTAAAGTAGTCCGCTCTAGCTGTATCTACACTCGTACACTCTTTCTATTCTCTCTCCTGTTCTACATATAGTACTTCCGAGGGTAATTAATTCAAGGACTCGTCTGTTTTAAACGACTTACAACATGGATTACAATTAGACAAGTGCTTCGTTTGTGCTATTTACAAGTATTACGGTAGTTGGCATTGCCACATGCACACTCACACACACCTACCGTTACGTATCAGCATTCAAAAAGTCCATCTGTGGTTTCACAATTTAAAGAGTGCCTTTGTATATGTAAATGGGAGTCTTTGCTTATTCTAATTTTGGGGTTGCCTTCCCTTATTGTGTTTCTGCTTTTTAATTAAACGCTATACTTGCATGCATATGTATTTATATAAGTATATACATACTCGTACATAGTTTTTAGCTTAAGCTGGGCACAGACGGTAAAGAAATCGAAACAATCCACTTAATGTGTGGCAAAAACACATGTGGATGTGTAGACGATTTTAGTTTCGCGCTGCTCGTTGCTGGGTGAACATCGAACGCGGAAAAAAATGATTGTCAAATATGGTTTGGAAGATTATTTGTTCACACTTTCTATAATAAAGGGTGGTTAAATTTTAAGGGCCGATGTTGAATGTGAACCACACCTAAACGTCAAGTCTTTTTCTGCATTTCATTTGATATTTTTCAATTTTAGACTAACTCAATTTGAACCATGGAAAGATACACAATCCAGCAACGCGTTAAAGTTATTCAGGCTTATTATGAAAACGGGCGTTCGAATCAAAATGCATATCGAGCACTTCGTGAAAAAATCATCTTCAGTGTTGAGGCACATTCTCACCTCAGTGGATTCGTCAATAAGCAGAATTGCCGCATTTCGGCGAATAATAATCCAATAGCACCGACAAAGAGTGACTGTTTGCTGCGGTTTATGGGCCGGCGGCGTCATTGGGCCGTATTTTTTCCAAAATGAGGCCGGTCAGGCAGTTACTGTGAATAGTGTTCGCTGTCGTGAGATGATAACGAACTTTTTATGGCCCTAATTGAAAGACATGGATGTAGACGATATGTGGTTTCAACAGGACGGTGCCACTTGTCACACAGCTAATGAAACAATGGCTCTTTTGCGCGAAAAATTTGATGACCGAATAATCTCACGTCGCGGCGATGTCCATTGGCCGCCAAGATCATGTGATTTGACACCGTTGAACTTCTCTCTTTGTGGTTATTTCAAAGAAAAGGTGTACGTCGATAAGCCAGCAACAATTCAAGAACTAAAGGATGAGATAATTCGGCACATTAACGACATATAACCTCAATTATGCCTCAGCGACATCGAAAATTCGGACCATCTGATGGAGGTGTGCCACCGCGGCTTTGGCCAATATTTTGTTCCACACGTAATTGAGCCATAACTAATATTATCATAACAAAGAGAAATGACAATAATTTCCTAAAAAAATTGTATTTTATTCAAAATCAACACCGGCCCTTGAAACTTAACCACCCCTTATATTAGCGTTTTTGTCTACTTTTATGTATTTTTCTAATAAAATGTCGTGGCAAATTTAATTATATTTAATTTTAATTTGATATTTTGTCTTTATTTTCCAAAATGATGGCTGGCTTTTCAACAAATCTTTGAGTTCCTCTATAAATTATTTATTTATTAGAAATATAATTATAAATAATTTTATAATAATTATATTCACATATATATTATATTCATATAATTATATTTCCATGTAATTATAACAACTTTACATTACGGAAGGCACTAGTAGATAAGACTATGGGCCTACAGAACACGCAACCGATTGCAAAACGCCGAAGGGAAAATCATCAACTTCGCCACACACGCGCCAATAAGTTGAAATTTCAACCGATTGTTTGGATTTGCTTTCCGTCTGTGCCCAGCTTTACAGGCCACATAGAAATATGAAAGGCAATCGACGGCACCTTTAATGATGCTAAATCAGAATGGAGAGAGCTGTAGGGAGGGCGGAGAGAGAGAAAGGGGGAAATAATAAATTTTCATGTTTCGAGAGATCGAAAATGAGAGGGCTTAATGTCAAACAATTTTAAAGAACGGAATATCTTTAAACAAGTTATACATATGTATGTAGGTATATAAAAAACTGGAAATTAAGTGTTCATTTACTATATGCGGCATCTTGTCATTGTAAAAAACAGTGTAAGCAATAAATCGGCGATCGGCGATCGCACGAAAAAGTATTGTATCTCCTTAAGACAAATCCCCACCAACGTAGAGCGTAGATATATCACTAACAAATACCCAAAATCTTCCCTTTGCACCTACTCTCACCAACGTAGTCCAAATCATCCTCCACCTGCATTACTTTAAGGGAGTCAGCTCCTGTCCTTTCAATAATTTTTTGCGAATAACTGAAAGTATTCATTATCTTAAAATAAATTACGTATTAATATTTATGCTTAAAAGAAATTAAATGGCTTTGAAATAAAAAAACAAAATGGCGGCGCTACTGCTGCTCAAACGTGGCTCCTTCAATTTGCGCCGTGGAATGTACAGCCTCTTGTAATCAACTGAAATCAACCAGACAAAAATGTTTCACTAAAATAAGTTATTCCGCTTTGCACTTAGCAATTTTTAACGAAAAAAAACCAAAAAATTAAAATTTGAAGTGAAAATTAAAAAAATTACACTTTTTTTATAAACAAATAAAACATAATTAAAAAACGAAATCTGTGTTTGAAATTGTTTTTTATTTATTTTTATATTTATTTATTA
>JAYXIM010018674.1:0-13711 GCA_037575425.1 Anastrepha fraterculus
GAGGAACGAAAGAGTTCAGCGAGGTTATGCAAAGCCCTCCAAAGAGACCGGACGGCTAGGCTAGACTCACTGCTCAAACCAGATGGTACTTATACGGACTCAAAATCAGAAGTATGCGATGTTCTCTTTTCAACATATTTCCCTGGCTCCAGGAATGTTGTTGGTCAAAGCTCTATCGATCAATCTGATCATGCCAATATAACTACCAGTAGATGTGATTGGTTTATTAGATCCAGGATAGTAAACGAGGAAACGATAAGGTTCGCCTTCTCATCATTCAAAAGCTTAAGTCCCCAGGACCCGATGGCGTTTACCCAATCATGCTCAAGCAAGGCGGAGAACAACTAATAAAGGCTTTGAAAAGAACCTTTACGGCATGTCTTGCGCACGCTTATGTTCCACAATTGTGGCGTTTGGTGAAAGTTGTATTTGTCCCAAAGCCAGGCAAGGACAGCTACGCTTTACCAAAAAGTTTCAGACCTATAAGCTTGACATCGTTCATGCTTAAGGGTCTGGAACGTGTGGTGGAGATGCACATTAGGACGAGGGTTCTAAGTCGAAACCCTCTCAATGCCAGACAACATGCTTATCAATATTTTACAAGCAATGCGCTTTTCGGCAACTCTATTCCAACGCTAAGAGGCCTATTATAAGGTTATTAAAAAAAACTCCCAGGTATACCTAGGAAATTAGTTAGTTGTGCACAATTTCAAATCAAATAGGGTAGACTTTGAGTTATGGCACACAATAAAAACAAGTTTAAGAAAACGCTTTAAAGTCAAGCAGTTATATAAACCCGGTCTGGAGCACGGACGCTTATCGATTTTGCCCCGATCGATGCGAAATGTTTACACAACATTCCAGAGATGTCACGCATATTTTTAGATATAAATACTTTTCTGTGAACTAGTTCATTAACTAGTATACCACTGATGTAGTTTATTGATTCATTAACTGGTGTAATGCTGATGCATCCGTATGCTGATATATACAATTTCGGAAGACATCGCCATGTTAAAAATACCAGCTGCCAGCATTGACAACAGAAGCGAACTACTTCAAATGCAAAGCAAAGGGATGGTAAGATATGTAGTTCAGAACTAGTAGGTTTGACTGCAGGGTACTTATACAAATATAGTATTCGTATAAGCCTGTAGACACTTACGTATGTATAGCGTGTTGACAGCATTGTATAAAATCACCAGTTGTGATGTGTGAAATATGTGACAGTCATTCCAAAACGCAAAAGAAGCATCAGTTGGCAAACCTTTTTGTAAAGTTTTAATTACTTTTTCGTTGAAGTTCCAAGTTTGTTGTTTGGATGCGCTCATGAATAAGATCACATCGAGTATTTCACAGTTAACATGGACATCAGGACGAATATATGAAAAAAAAATTAAATAGAGAGATTAAGAGAAAATTGCACACTGTCTTCCATTTATTAAATTTGAATTTCTCGAAAAACATGTATTATATTTTTAGAAAATAAGCAGCCTCGTGGCAGGTTATAGATGTTTCCCTGTCAAGATGTAATTTAATTGGCCGTACTTGCAACTCACAAACGATGCCATCTCCCTCGATGCCCTTAATTTCATCACCATTTTCAGAAAGTGCGGTAAGTAATATATGTACATATGTATGTATATACATACATTTTAAGAAATAAATAGATGGCACATTAACTTATGTGTTAGAACGAATACCTTACAATGGCTATAAGATGGTGAGAGATAATAAAAGATGATAAAAAGTAAACTTAAGCAAACGATTATCTTTAAATTAACCTGCATGAATCAAAGCCAAGTGAGGTAGAGCGAATTACATTTTAGGTTGTTGGTTGGCCTTGTGGCACTACTATATTATGTAGTAGAAAATTGTATATAATGCAATAATAATAAACGACATTGGGTGTCTACACATTGGTGTCCATAGAGGCCGATATGGGTTTCGGAAATCAGGGTATATGGCAAGAACTAAACATGTTCTGTGGTATGCGAATTTTATTAAAAATTTCAATGTTAAATTCTACTATGAGACTTTTCTTTATATTTAGAACAAACGTGGCGACCGTTATTAAAACGTATTGTTTACTTTGCGTACTATTTCTACTACCTTTCTAGTATCATTTTCGCAGAGGGCGATTACATTCTTGCCCCTTCTCTCTACTTCCAAAATGCAACAATAGATTAAAGAGTGTCAAATTTCAGTTGTCACTGAATACAAACCCGTTTATTACTTAATAATGAGCACGATACTGAAAAAAGTTAGAATTTTTAGAAAAGCGAGAAGCAAGAAAAAGAGGGGGATTAAAAATTTAAATAACAGATGAGAAGCTAAAGCGACTTCAAACATGAATTTATGTTAATATTGGGTAGTCGAAAAAGTCTTTTCGTATTTCTAATCAAACTTCAACTAATTTTTTTATATTTATAATGCACTTTATTGAACCAAATATGTACCATTTTGGTCGACCACCTTTTACCTTTTTTTCTTCTAGAGACATTATTCCATCAGTGTAAAACTTTTGTGGTTTCTCGGCGAAAAACTGCGACAAGTAATTTTCACAGGCTTCTCTTGAAGTCAACTTTACTCCACTAAGGGAGTTCTGCATTGACCGAAACAAATGGTAGTCCGATGGTGCAAGGTCAGGGCTATATGGCGCAAGCTTCAAAACTTCCCAGCCAAGCTCTCCCAGTTTTTGCCGAGTCATCAAAGATGTGTGTGGCCTAGCGTTGTCCTGATGGAAGACGACGCCCTTTCTGCTGATCAGTTCTGGTCGTTTTTTTCGATTGCTTGCTTCAATCTCATCCGTTGTTGAGAGTAAAGTGTAGAATCAATCGTTCGAGCAGGCTGCAGCTGCTCATAGTGGATGATTCCTTTCCAATCCCACCAAACACACAGCATAACCTTTCGAGGCGTCAATCCTGGCTTTGCGACCATTTGTTGAGCTTCACCACCCTAGCACCATGATCTTTTTCGCACATTATTGTCGTATTTGATCCACTTTTCGTCTCCTGTTACCATTCGCTTCAGAAATGGTTCGATTTCATTTCGTTTCAGCAAAGAATCGCAGATGTTAATTCAGTCCATTAAATTTTTCACGGACAATTCATGTGGTACCCAAGCATCGAGCTTCTTTTTGTAACCAGCCTTTTTTAAATGGTTCAAAACCGTTTGATGATGAATGTTTAGTCCCTTGGGGATGTCATGGCAGCTTATGTGACGGTCCTGGTCAATATTTTCCATAATTTCATCGACTTTTTGAACGATAGGTCGACCGTGTCTTATATATGTATATGTTTGTCCAAGAAGCTTTTGGATGATATACAAACAGCACTATTTCAAAGTCGCTTAAAAAGATACCTTACAGTACTACAAGTATGTAGGTATGTATGAGGTTTAAATTTTTGAGGTTCGTATTTGAATAAAAACTCCTTCCATCATTGCTTAGAGCCTTTCTGGCCCACACAAACCACAAAAGCAATAAAAGCTAATTACAACACATTTTCTCATTTCGTTATTGTCATAACATTTCCACAAGAAGAAGAGGATAATTTCACTAATAAAAAGTAAATCACGATGGCGCATTTCACGAAAATTCCATTCATTCATAAATATGGGCGCGCAAAAGTTTCATGTAAACAAACCATAAATGCCGGCTGCAAGAAATCGCATTCGTTAGGTGTGAATGCAACTAATGAAGGCCATAAAGATGCCCGAGCAAAAAAGGAGGGGAAAGCATGAAAATGTAACTAAAAGATAAAATGAGCGCGAAGATTTTGGCGGATGACGATATTCTATACAGAAAAACAGACAAGCATGACAAGAATGCAACTGGAACGACGATGGCAAATAAAAGAAGAATAATTGCATGATATAAAATGCGCAAAACGGATTTACATTTTAAATTTTTTTATGAGTTTGTCATTTACAGAGATTTTTTCGCTGCTTGTATTAAATCACGACCTGCGCACCGTATTGCTCCCCTTGATGCCGCTATACACAATGGGCATGTAAAACAACAAGAAATCTGACCAAACATTCAAGAAGAAGACAGCAATACTCGTATATAGTAGTTTTGTTTTTGCTTTATAAAAAATATGTTGGGGAAGAGGTCCTGTGTGGGAGCATGAAAATAATGGCCGAGACAATTTTTTATGACAATTGCGTTGGCTTTATATTTATGCAAAAGTTCTGTCATTTTTCCCGTTCTTTTTCTTATTTTTCTTGTTTCCTCACTGTAAATTTATTTTTTTGCTGGTGCTCAACAGCGTTAGGTTGGCATGTTGTATGGTTGGCAACAATAACAAGAAGCACTACTTTACAAGCGCCACACTTAGCCACCCGCAAAAATGCACACGAACACAAACCACTTTGAACATTCATGCATACATACATACGTTTGTACATACATATATGCCAATCCAGTATAGTGAGTACCACTTTTCTTATGTTGCACACATTGTGGTAAGCAGAGCCACTATTTTTAGCTTTCTAACGTCCTCTGTTTCGATGTTCACTTTTGGTGGAACATTTTGTTTTTACTTTTTCTTTTGCTTTTCCCAGTCCATGCAAAGTTCTGCTGCGATACAAAAATTTTCAACGACGTGATTTTTCGCTGCTTACCGAATTGGTGCAAAATTTCACTCTCCCTACTAGTGATTTATTTCTTGTGCATTTTCCTTTTTGTTGCCAGTTTCATTTTCTTTTCAACCTCAGTCTGAATTTTTCTGTTTTCCGCTACTCGTTGGTCCATTTTTTCTAGTTTTTTTTTTTCAATATTTATTTGTTTGTTTGCTGGCAAAGTTGTCAAAAAGTTGGGCTTGGTCTTGGCTCTTATTTCACCGGGTCCAAGATTTTTTGTCAGCCGCTTGGCTTCAGCATTGCCGCAACTGATTAAAGAAGTTCTCCCCATTTCGTGTTGCGGGTCATTTTACAAAAATATATGAAGTTGGTTATATTTTTCTTCTTTTTGTAAGCTCTTTGATGGTTTTTTGGTTTTTGTTTTTATGTTACTTTTCATGCGCCTTGTTTTACTTGAATTTCATTCGTTTGTGAAGTATGACAGTTTTGAATTTGAAGTTCTATTCTTTTTCTAGTCAGTATAATATTACTATTATATTTTAAAGTTTCATTGGGTTTCATATTTCAATACTTTTTTCTCTGTTGAAGTACGAATTTCGCGAACCTCTCCAGTGGGTGGCATTCTGCCGTTTGAAATGAGGCTGAAGTAGAAATTTCGTTTGCAAGGCTTTTAGTAATTCATGACAGATATCATTAGGATATCACAGCAGTTTGATAGATTTGTTATGACGGCGAATATGAAATTATAGCAAACAAAGAGAATGTAAGAGATGCACCATCTCGACCACTATGTGGGCAAATAACTTATATTTACAGGAAGTTTTTGAAAAAAGGTAGAGGGCTTCGCTTGTGCATAAAATTATATATATTAAATGAAACATTTATATAAAGGAGCCTTCAAAGATTCTGCTAAGAGGTCAGTAGGCAATAATTCCTAGGTGGTATGATACCTTGTTTTATGTCATCTTTGTAGAATTTGATCGAATAACGATTTAAAATTACTAAAAGCTGTTATGATCTTTAAAAACAACATATTGTAAAATGCGTGACTTGGTAAACAGTTTCAAGAAAGTGGTTCTGTCGCGAATAGAAAAAGGACTTACAGACGAAAAACTTAACGCTCTCTTGAGAATATTTTTGCTGTAACGCAAAGTGTTGCTGAACAACCTTGAGCATCGATATCTCAACGTTTTCAACAATTAGACATTCTGTTGTCCAGTTTGGTGGATTCTACCTGTAGTCTCCCACATAATTGTTAAGAGTCGATTTTTAAATAAAAATAGTGAAACCTTAAATAATTTCAATTTTAACGTTTTTTTATTTTAAGACAACATCTTTTGAAAGACCCTTTATACACATATATATAAATAATTGGCGCTTACATTTTTTGTGAGATGTTTGGCCAGTCTCCTCTCTAATTTGTGTTTTTCGTCTTGGATGGTCTTTCACCAATGGCACCTACAGATTTAAACTAAAATACAATTTTTGAAACAGAAAACAAGCAATTCCAATTCCATTAAGCAATTTAAATACATACTTTTTAAATATGAAAAGAATTGGCAACGCCATTCAACAAATACCTTTAAGTTAAAACGTTTTAAGTCATAATTAACCCACTCCCTAAACTTAATTTCTTGCATTATTACTGAGCAGTTTCACCTTAACAACTAAGTGGCAACACCATTCACAAATAGTTCAAATTAAAGATTAATAAATTCTCTTGAATGCATTCAGAATTCAATTTGTGTTTGAAATTAGGTGGCAACGCTATTTAATTATATTATTGTGTGAAAGCCATATTTACCTTTCTATTGATAATTTTTTTACAATTAATATATTTTTTATATTTCTATTTAGATTTAGATAGATCTAGATAGATTTCTTAATTTCTTAGGTTGCAACATCAGCCAAAAATACAGGGTGGCTGATGAATTTTGCTACATTAAGAAACTCAAATAACTTTTTTTTAGTGTATGGAATTCATTTATTTATTTTTTTCAAGTTGAAGATCATTAAATTTTATTAAATGTAGCTTAACTAGTTTTAAAAATAATTGAATTTAAATGCCCCCCATGCTTGTTGACACAAGTGCGGCATCTTAGTAAAAAGTTGTTCATTGCTGCTTTGAGAGTTGCGACAGGAATAGCCGCAATTGTTGCCCGAATGGATTGTTTTAGTTCATCCAAATTTGTTGGCTTTGTTTTATGAACTTCTTGTTTACATAGACCCCACAAGAAAAAGTCAGGTGCAGTAAGGTCAGGCGACCTGGGGGGCCAACGAAATTCGGAGTTTCTTGAAATCAGTTTATTGGGAAATTTTCGTCGCAACTCGGTCATAACAGTCTGGGCTATGTGAGACGTTGCCCCATCTTGTTGAAACCACACAGAGTTGAAAGGACTTCTCTTTCGGCGTAGTTCTGGATAGAAAAATTCTTTCAGCATTTTCAAATAACGGTCTCCAGTAACCGTAACGTTGTGACCATTTTCTTCAAAAAAATAAGGCCCGACAATACAGCGTGAAGAAACCGCACACCACACTGTCACGCGAAGAGGATGCAATTCCGTCTCGTGGAGTATCTGTGGGTTAGAAGTATTCCATATTCGACAATTTTGTTTGTTCACATTGCCGTTTAAATCGAAATGGGCCTCATCAGACATGAAAAGGCAGTTTAACATGTTTTGGTCTTCTTCCACCATTTGCAGGATCTTCTGGCAAAATTCCAAGTGAATCGGCAAGTCTGCTGCATTCAGTTTGTTAACCATTTGAATTTTGTAGGGAAATAAGTCTAAATCTTTGTGCATTATTGTTTGCAAAGACTGTCGGCTGACACCAAGTTGAGCAGATAAGCTTCTTGTTGAAACCCTTGGATTGCTTTGTATAGCTGCAGCTAAAGCAGCGATCGTTTCTTCCGTCCGAACTGGTGGGCTTCGATGATAAGGCCTTCTTGCGACTGTTCCTTGCTCAGCAAAATTATTCACCAGTCTCATTATGGTCCATCTGCTCGGGGGATCGCCGCCAAACATCCGCCTGTACTATCTCTGTACCAAAACTACGGACTCCAGTGCGTGATAGCGGCGGACTATCCAAATTCTTGTTTGCGTGTCCCAGTTATCCATTTTAATAAATTTTAAAGATCAATCTGCAAATTAAAACAAAAATGGAACAGATAACTTAAAAAGAAAAAAAGTTATTCAATTTTTTTTTGGTAGTGGCTTTCATCAGCCACCCTGTATTTTTGTACTTAACTTTGTTAATGGTCTCCTTCGTCATGTTGGTCTCCTTGCCGCGGGGATGAGGCTTAAGTATGCACGACCTTTTCTACGTTAGCCCTCATGACGTCCGTTTGCTTAAATTGTCTATCGAAAATATAACTGGATTTGTTTGAAAATTTCACATAACATAATTTTAATACCATAATAAGTTTGAATTGTATAATAAAATAATCTTTAGCAATAACATAGTCATCACTAATACCATACTATGCTTGAAAGTTTTAAAATGCATGAATTGAACTTCTGGCGATTTGTGAGCATCAGCCAGAAGCTTATCTGGCAAACAACAGCTCAGCTCAAAGTCCGAAGTATGAAGGATAACACACGACAAATTTCCATTCTCCTCACACTATAGGTAGAACTCTACGGGCAAATCAAGTACCAGCGCACAAGCCCACGCACACAAAAATATTTGCACACATCAACCGAAAAGTCTTGCAAAGCCTGTCTTAACTCAAAGTCATGCCAACTCAACTCGAATCGGCTCAAATTATATCGACAGAGATAAGCTAAACTCACCGCTTAATGATACGAGTAGCTGCAAAAGATATAAAAAATTTAAATGCACACATTGCACACATTGCTCAAAAGCAAATACCTATGAATGCGTGTAGGTATGCATGAATGCATGAATGCGGAAATACATGAAGGTCCAAAGAAGTATAAAGGGAAAATTTAATCTCTCGAATATTTCATATAAAATGGCAAATTCATGTTGAAATATGGATGCAGTGCAGTGTATGCGTACATACATACATACATACAAGCGCACAAGTGAATAGGATATCGGCTGGCAGACATGACGAATTTTGAATGCCTGCTGGTCCTTATGTTGGAACAGAGTCCTAGTAGCAGCTGCAATAACAACAGTGACTGGAGTAACTGCAAGCAGAATATGCAGATGCAGAGTAGCTGCAAAATGTTATTGCGTTGCATTGCAAATTACCCGCTCTGTCATTGCATTGACTTTGGCATCGGCAGGGCAGATACAGAGAAGTACTGTAATCGCAAAACGCTAAGGCAAATGTTGCATGCCAAAAAGCCTGCGGCTGGAATTTATGCACCAACAATGGCTAAGTCAACGACACCAACAATATTTGACAGTATCATCGGCATGCACATAAAACAAATAAACAAAAAACAACCAACACAAAATGGCGCAACAAAAGTCAAACAACACGATTATGGTTGAAACAAAAATAACAGAAATTATCAACAACTAAATGTATAAACAATACAAATAAAAGCAATAACAGCAATTTCAGTCGCTGCAGACATAAACAAAAACAATCTCAGAAAAGGAAAAATAAAATACCCAAAATTCCTCCGAGCAAATGGAACATACTCACGTGTGTATGCACTTATGTACTATACATTATTGACGAATAAGCAGCATTATACACCCCGATGAGAATTTAACGGGTGTTTTCAAAGACTTTTAGAGTTTCCCATGGATTTGACGATCAAATTATCATATTCAAACCGATTCCGAACGGCAGATACTTTTTATGAGGAGCTTTTTCATAGCAGAAATACACTCGGAGGTTGGCCATTACCTGCTGAGCGGCGACCATTATTAAAAAAATGTCTTTATTTTGTTCTTTCACCGAGATTCGAACCTACATTCTCTCTGAATTCCGAATAGTAGTCGCGCACCAACCCATTCGACTACGGCAACCGCCGAACCGTTGCATATTATATTCAAATTCACTCCTATGGATAATATTCATATCTAAAATAAGCTCATATTATACGTACTGTGAAGCTAGCCCATGCATGCGAAGCCAGCCCATGTATGTATCTTGGAAAAAATTCCCGCTCCTTGCTCCTCTCAACAATTCAGGATATGCTCTATCCAAAACGTGTAAAATTTTGAGAAACAATCTTGATATAAACCGTTTATGCGACCTAACTTGCTTCTTAAGAATGGAACGCTTGGTGCAATGCTTGTGTCATTCTTTTAGTAGAAAAGCTAGAAATCAACTTAACTATTGCCCGAACATTTTCATTACTTTCATAACGGACTTTCAAGCTTGAATTTCATCGGTCACGCGTCCATTAGGCAGCCTGTACCTTATTTCCCGATTCTAAGTCTAAAAGGCGGTTCAACACGAATACAATGCAATAGTTTAACATTGAATACAAGTAAATAACCTACACTGAAAGGAAAAATAACTTACTCCAATACATTTCTAACTCATGCTGATATAGTACACAATCTTAGTGTAATTCTTGATTCAGCTTTTAAGTTCGTTGAACTCATTAACTTTATTGAACTTATAGCTTCTTCATCCTATTTAAGAATCTCAGTTTAAAGATTTTTACACCAGGAAGTTATTGAACAATGCATTTGGGCTAAGTAGGCAAATGAGTAGTAAAGCCCTCTCTCGACGAACAAAACTAACACTCTACAAGGCTCTCATTATACCCGTCCTGACGTATGGCGCAGAAGCGTGGATGATGACAACATCTGATGAAGCGACGCTGGGAGTGTTTGAGGGAAAGATTCTGCGTAAGATCTTTAGACCTATGCACGTCGGCACCGGTGAATATCGCAGGCGCTGGAACAATGAGCATAGACATAGCGCAGCGAATAAAGATCCAGCGGCTACGTGGCTGGTTCATGTCGTCCGAATGGATACAAACGCTCCGGCTCTGAAAGTATTCGGAAAGGAAAGGAAAGAAAAACATCCTCTGCGTTGGAAAGATCAGGTGGAGAAGATCTTGGCTTCACTCGGTGTGTCCAACTGGCGCCGGTTATCACGAGAGAGAAACGACTGGCGCCAATTAAGAAGGACGGGCGCCAATTAAGAAGACGAAGTAACTTGGATTTAGTATAGGAAATGGATATGCCAGAGGAAGAGGGCCATGAGGATAAAGAACTTCCTCCAAAGTACCTACATAGAAACTAACGAGTTAAGGTCAGAAAATTTTTAAAATAGGAGAAGGTCATCGGCTATGTTTGATCCCGGATATTGGGGAAGTTAGACAGGATTGAGCTAATGCTATGGGGAAGAGAATGACCGATAGGGGTGAGCCCTGAGGAGTGTTTTTATCAAGAGGTAGAGTGAGGGAGGAAATATTAGAAATAAGACCTTTGATTTTGTGTTTGGAAAGACAGGACTTAACAAAGTTGTAGATGCGAGGCTCAACTTTCCATTTGATGAGTTGCCTTAGAATGACTTGTATACCAATGCGATCGAAGGCCTTTTCAAAGTCGAGTGAAAGTAACGAAACATGATTTTTGTTGCATAAGGCGTCAAATATAAATTGATCTAGATGTTAGAGTGCATCGATATTGCTTTGGCCCTTTTGAAGGCTACCTGATTTGGAACAATCTAAACCGTTCGAATGAAGATATCAGGAGAGCCTAGTGGCAACAATTTTTTCCATAAGTTTTCCCCGACAAGGGGTTAGAGAGATGGGGGTAGGTAGCGATTTCGCAAGCAGACTTTCCAGGTTTCAATATGGAGGTTATAGCGGTTGTTTTCCAAAGTTGGGGGAATATGCCAGTACGGAAAATATTTTTGTAATGGACGATGAGGTGGGAGGGGACTGGAGAAGAGAGAGTAGGATATTTCATCTAAACCTGGAGTTTTACCTTTGACTGAGGATAGAGCCACTTTTAATTCGAGTAAGGAAAGTTCAGAGTCGAATCGTTTAGCCAAAGTTAACTGATGAGTGAGAGAGTGAGTATAGGATAGTAAGGATAGTTTGTTAGCAGAAAATTCTGAGCTGAAAATGGATAAGCTACTGAAATTATTGGCGAACTATAGGGCTATGCCTTGAGGATGTAGTAGATTGCCTCTAGGAGTGTTTAAGGAAGAAATTGGGGGAAAATAGGGCAAACCAGAAGGCCTTTTTATATTATCCCAAATTTTTTTCGGTTCGGAAGAGGAGTTGATGCTGCTAGTGAATTTCTGGTAACAATCGGTTTTGGTCATTTTTGCTTTGTGTCTGAAAAGAGCGTTTGCTTTTTTATAGGCGACAAGATTTATCGGTGAGCGGTTTCGTTTAAATTGTTGCCATGTTCGTTGTTTATTTAGCCCTAGTGCCGAGAGTTCGCTGTTCTACCTCAGAGGGAATGGTTTGAGTAGTTTGACGGAGGATTAAGCTAACCAATCTAGCTGCGGTACGAATGATTTTTTGTATTCTGGAGGTTTCCTGGTTGATGTTGAATAAAAGAGGAAGGATTCGGAGTAGAGAATGCAGTAGTTTTGAAATTTGGTCCAGTCCGCTTAAGTCTTTTTTTGTAGAATATTCTGGGTTTAAGGAGGGGTGAGCGTTGGGGGAGGAGATTTTAATTTGGATGGGAAAGTGATCGCTACCGTGTAAGTCATCGATGCGGCGCCAATCGGTTTTGGGGGAGAGTGATGCAGAGCAGAGTGAAAGGACAATATGTGTAAAAGTAGCGTGGGTGGGGCAACCGTCATTAAGAATAACGGATTTGGAACTGAATACAGCATCTTCAATTAAGTGCCCTCTAGCATTAGCCTAGGGAGATCCTCAAAGGGGGTTCCAGGCGTTAAAGTCACCGGCCAGTAAAAAGGAGGTGTGATCAGGGGGAAGAGATTATAGATGTCGGTTGAAGTGAAAGTTTGATTGGGAGAAATATAAGCGCAAGTAACTATGACTTTATTGGGGGAAGGTATTTCTATGGAAAGGGAGGAGATATTTGAAGGAAGTACGGGGTGGGTGTTATGAGGAGAAGTGACCGATATAAGCTTTGGAAGTATGACCCGAAATATTGCTGGGTAGATGTGTTTCGTTTAAAAGTATCACAGAGAGGTTAACTGTTTTAATTAATACTTCGAGATCGATATAATTATTTAAGTAACCATTAATATTCCATTGATGTATGGATAGGATATTGATTATTTAAAAGAAAAAAGATTTTTAAATATTTTTGGAGATAAGTGTATAATATAAGTTTTTTGGTCCATTATTGATGGTGATGGTGAGGTGTGGGGATGGGAGGGCGAGTTAGGGTTATGAGCAAGGCGAGAGATGGTAAAGTCGAATGGTTCATTGGAAGACGAGTTGTGGAGAGGGGGTGATGCGTTGAGAGAAATGGGTGAGAAAGTAGAAGAAAGGGAAGCATTCAAGAGGGAGAGGTGGGAAGAGCAGTCTGCTTTAAATATTCAAGAAGTTCTTCATGGGATAATGAATTATTCTTGGAGGATGAGAGCTGAGTTAGGGTTTGAATTTTTTGTGTTTGAGATTTTTTCTATGCTATTAATTTTGTTTACTGTTTGTAATGTATCAAATTATCGTTGTTGGAAGTTGCATTAGCTACTCTGGTAAAAGAGGGGGTGGCTGATGTGCCTCGGGTTTTCTTATATTTGAGGTGTTGTCGTTGTTGATAGCTGTATTTGCCACTCGGGCGAAAGAGGAGGAGGACTTGTAAGGAAGAGGTTTTTTGTAAGTAGTGATGGCTTCTCTTATGGTACATTTATGTACCTACAGTTCTAATTTTTAGTATTTCTCTTGACTCAATAAACTTGGGTCAACTATTCGATGATAAGAGATGTTCACCTGCGCAATTTGCACAGTATACTTTAGAGCATTCTGCAGGGAAGGGGTGGTTGGGAGAGAGGTTGCTAACCACGCAAGCTCGAGTATTGTTGCAGCGTTTGGCTGTATGTCCTAACATATTACAATTTTTACAGCGCATGGGATTCGGGTAGTAGAAGGACGGACGTGAAGGGTTTGCCAGGTGACTTCTATTCGGCTAGGTAGTGTATACTTGTCGAATGTTAATAGCACCGCATCAGTGCTTACACGGGATACTTTTTCTAATCGTGCAAATTTGTGCATTGCGGATACTTCTGGGTCTTTGAGGCCATCAATTTTTT
>JAYXIM010018675.1:0-24000 GCA_037575425.1 Anastrepha fraterculus
ATGACATTCTTAATACACATCGATTTACAAATATTTCAACGTCTACCAGCCGCAACCTAGTATTTCGAACTAGAAATTTTTAAAACGTGAAATTCTCGTATTATGTCCAATCAGGACATCCAGACTTCACGGATAGCGTAATGGAAATTGTTCTTAGAACGACTTTTGGAATTCTTTCCCTTGGTGATACCGAGCACAGCGATGAGCTGTTGATGATAGCCGTTCAGTGAATCTAAGTAGATGGCAACGTTGCCTGGGTCATGACAATCGTAAGTGGTAGTACTAACTTTCTTTTCCAGGCAAAATAGCGAAACTCATGTTGATAGCCAAAATCTTCAAAATTGTTCTATCATTAAAAGCAAATATTGTACATACGAACAAACATTATGAATCCATTTTGAGTCAATTAAAGGCATCCAACTACTGGCAGATATGAATACGATAGACGAAATCGCATACTTATAAAAAATGTATCAAAGAATAAGAAAAATGTGTATTGCATCTTAATTATGATGAAAAGCTAGAGATTATGTATATTCTTGATAATCCTCTTAATAATAAATAAAACCCCTTATTCAAACCGAGCTCGAGGTATTACAATTTGGTAATTCGGGTATACTTTGTATTTACTTTTGTAAACTTTCCAGAAACCGAATGAACCACCCAGTTACCGCGATGGCAAGCGTATTAAACTCGATAAAGTATTACTCGATATTGTATTAACTGTTTCATGTTGATATTCATTTACCTCGATAAGAAAATCCTAAATCCAAAGATCTTTAAGTATAAAATTTAGTTAATGACTTTATAATTTATTAAAAAATATGAAGCTCGTTTGTCAAGTTACCATGAATGAGAAAAAAATAGATATTTTTAGACTTGGAAAGTTTACCGATTCACAGAATATCGTTGCATAACGTTGCCGAACCTGGTCTAAAGGCTCGCTTTTTCACAACACAAAATCTAATACTTTCCCCTACTGCGTGTTCAAACCCCAACCACCTTAAGGCTAAGTAACTGGTATCTCTTTGGACAAAGGTAGGTTCCTACTGCGGAAAACATGACAGCAGGATTCTGATGAAGCAGGGTCAAAATCCAAGACGTGTTAGAAGCCACGTTCTGAATGCTACAGCAGGTGGAATTCCCAATAGTTCAGAACTGACCCTGAAATACTCTACATACATACCACCTCTTCGCTTGCCGGTCAGGACGAAAGTATACAAGCAGAAGTCGCTAGAGCAACAACATTTACATGTATTTTGTTTTTCCTATTTCGGGGTTTGAATGTCAAAATTTCAATCAGAATATAAACAAACACATAAAGCATCATCAAATACATATCGCTTTGGCATTCAAACTTCCAAGTCCCAAGAAACAAATAAGCAAATCAGCTGATCTACTACAACACCTTATATGAACTCCCCTTGGTTAATTTTTTGTTATGTTTTTCTCCAATAAAATTTCTCCTAATAATCCCTCTGAGTTCGATCACTGCATTATATACATATTTATAAATGTATATAATTGGGCGTACACCCTTTTTGGGTGTTTGGCCGAGCTCCTCCTCCTATTTGTGGTGTGCATCTTGTTGTTGTTCCACAAATGGAGGGGCCTACAGTTTTAAGCCGACTCCGAACGGCAGATATTTTTTATGATGACCTTTTCATGGCAGAAATACACTCGGAGGTTTGCCATTGCTTGCCTAGGGGCAACCACTATTAGACATTTTTTTTTCTTAATTTGGTGTTTCACCGAGGCTCGAACCTACGTTCTCTCTGAATTCCAAATGGTAATCACGCACCAAGCCATTCGGCTACGGCGGCCACTGTATTCGTAAATAAAAAATCACAAACTATTTAATCGCTTTACTTTAGGTTTACACGTTCATACGCTTAACTTACGGCTGATTACTCTGTGCGACATTTCTGCTTAAAAGAAGCAGTTGCCGAAGAATACGAGTGCCACATTTAGAAATTATGATAGTTATTAAACACAAGTTTATAAGCAGTGGTGCATGCGCACCAAGTAATCAATCTTAAGTTGAGAGTTTGCATGATTAAACGTAAAGCGATGAGGGCATTGAAATTAAATAAATCAAACAAGTTGTACTGCTATTAGTTTGTGACCTTTATTTAGCAATTCAGTGATCGAACTTACATGAATTATAGGGAAACGTTTTAGTTGAGAAAAACGTAGCAGTATATAAGTATATACAAAAGGCTATGCTGCCAAACTAGCAACGAAAGCCAGAACGAAGAGAATCGAGAACATAAATGGAACCGATTACTATCAGATTATTACTTGTGTGTTTTTACGCGCATATGCGTCAGAGCTTAAAATTTTTACACGAAACCATAAGCGCACAGTTTTATATGCGCCTATGAAATCGTAGCAGATGAAATCGGTGCCTCCAAGACTTGTTATGTAAATAGTTTTTATCGGCTTTTTGCGATTTGCTTTACCATTGGTAAATATTAAAAAAATATGAATAGAATTGATGTAATGGAATCAAAATTCAAAATTCTTAAAACAATTAGGATATATTTATCAATACACGTTTGTCTATTAACTAAAAACTTTTCTTACCGCTTGCATTTTTCATTTCGCAATTTACTTCAATAAATATTGATTTGAATTTGTTGAACAGTGATGACATATGTTTTTAAAGATTATAAACAGTTGGCCATGAGCGCTTTTTTTGCATATATTTTATTTTTTGCATTTTTCACGTGCATATGCATATTGCTTCTGCACGGAATATGGAATTAAGTATTAGCTTCACAAACATAGTAAACATACATGTATTGCATTATTTTCAGCTAATTTATTGTCCTCGATCCAATTTCGCAATATTTATTGTACGCTTGTCATGCAATAATGATGGATAGTGATCCATATCACAAAATATCTGAATATTCTGAAATCCAGCAAAATCGATGCGAACCAAATCACAAAATATATTGAACGTGTAGCTGACGCATAATTAAGTTTTGTTTTCTCCACAGAAAATCGAAATATATCGATAAGATTTTATTAAAATTAAATCGAACACCAACTTATCGGAGCACATGTTGAAACAGCAGCAACTCGTAGCCAGCAAATACAACATTTCATTTTGTAAATTTAACTGAAGTGGACAAATAAATGACCAACGCGGGTGAAACAGTGTCAAAGGACACTATAAACGAAGGTTTAGTTAATAGCAGTGTAATCTTCCGTCAAAATCGAGCACTTGGTTTTGTTAGCAACAAAGTTCCAGCTGTCATTCGCTATGTAAGACGACGTAAGGATACATTGATTATCACCTGCATTGGGCGCGCCTTTCAAGTGTACACGGCCAACCATTTTCGATTGCTACACGTCGGTCCAATTCATCCAGATGAGATCACAGCACTAGCTATGGACCGCGTACACACTTACGCTGCCAGTAACCGTTGTATTTATGCTTGGCGCGCCGGTAAACATCAACGACACGTGTTTCGCGGTCACACACGTAATGTACATTTATTGCTACCATTTGCTGCTCATTTGATAGCCGTGGATGAGGCGAATGTGCTGCGTGTATGGGACATAGCCAAAGAGGAAGTTTATTTAGAATTACAATTCAATGTTGATGAATTTTTGATTACTGCGATAACTCATCCACCTGCTTATCTAAACAAAATTGTATTGGGCTCACAGCAGGGTATGCTAAAAATTTGGAACATAAAGGAGAATCGTTTGGTATACACTTTTGCTGGGTTTGGCAGCAAAGTGACTTGTATACAACCATCACCAGCATTAGACGTAGTAGCCGTTGGCCATCAAGATGGCAGTATTATTTTGTTAAATCTCAAGTTTGATGAAGTGCTTATGAAATTTAAGCAGGATTGGGGACAGGTATCGCAAATTACATTCAGAACAGATGGACCACCGATAATGGTGACTGCATGCTCCAACGGACATGTAGCATTTTGGGATCTGGAAGATCGTAAGGTAAGATTTTTAAAATGGCACTTAAATAAAAAGAGTGAATATAATATATGTATATACTAAATTTTGTTTCCTTCTAAAGATTGCCGGTCAAATGCAGGTACATGAAGATACAGTTAGCACCGCAATTTGTTTCCATAATGAACCTTTGCTGTTTACCACTTCGCCTGATAATTCAATGAAATTGTGGATGTTCGATATGCCTGACAATGGCGCACGTTTGTTACGCTCAAGGGAAGGGCACACTGGGCCGCCATTGTGTATACGCTACCATGGCAATAGTGGCACTTCAATACTGTCCGCGGGAGAAGACAGTGATTTACGCGTTTTTAGTACCATATCTGAGTCATTAAATAAGAGTATGGGCAAAGCTAGTTATAATAGAAAAAAGTCAAAAAAGCGAAGTATGTTCATAACTCAAGGTAATAACGATTTAATTTTAAAATGCTTTCTATGTATTTGTTTTAGACCGATTCGAAATGTACGCTTTACGTATGCCCCCAATTATTGAGTTCACAAGCGAGACGACACGAGAACGTGAATGGGATAACATAGCCGCCATTCATGCGGGCATTATACAAACGACAACCTGGTCCTTCTATAAAAATCGTATGGGCGAACATCGGCTGGTACCGAACAAATTCCAAAACAAGAATCGGATTGACTACAAAACCATTACAACATGTGTGACGTTGACTCACTGCTGTAACTTTGTAATCATTGGTATGAAAAAGCAAGCTGAAATGTAATAGGTCATCAAATGATGGTTATTACATTCCGAGTACAATCATTTATATCGAATTCACTTCTTTTATTATAGGTTATTCTAGCGGAGATGTAGAACGCTTTAACATTCAAAGTGGCCTCCATCGGGCTAGTTACGGCTCGCCAGCTCATAAAACAGCTGTACGTGGTGTAGTGTCTGATATATTAAATCAGTTTGTTATAACTGGATGTGGTCAAGGCCTTCTTAAATTCTGGCCATTCAAAGAAAACGGTATATTAAGACTTCTCAATATTCTAGACTTGTACAAAAAATTAACGTCGACTTTATTGTACTTACAGCTGAAAAATATATCAAGTGTCTTAAATTTGCAGAAGGCATTTCTCTAATGCGCATACATCGTGAAAGTGCAATGCTTGCAGTTGCTTTAGTGAACTTCGTTGTACACATTGTAGATGTGGATACACGTGTAATAGTGCGTAAATTTGAAGGTCATATTGCAAAACTGAATGATATGGTATTCAGTCCAGATATTCGCTGGCTTATTTCCGCAAGCATGGATTCTACCATCAAAGTATGGGACATACCATCATCATACATGATTGATCACTTCAAAGTAGACCGGCCATGCGTGTCACTTACCATGTCACCGAATGGTGACTTTCTCGCAACTGCGCATGTCAACTATCTTGGAATATATTTGTGGGCTAATAAAATGCTTTTCAACCAGATAACATTACGTTCCATAAATCCATACAGTAAAGCTCCTTACGTTGGTTTGCCAATAAGCGCCAGCGATGAGATGGATGTTGCAGATCTTATGGAAAATGCTAAGCTAAAGGAATCTAACGATGACGAAGACGAAGACCAGGATATGAGTGACGACGACGTGGGCCCAGAAATTAATTTAACGTACGAGTCACCAGCGCAACTTGGTAGTGATTTAATCACTCTTTCTGGTACCGCTGCATCTCGTTGGCAAAATTTGCTAGATCTGGAAGTAATCAAAAAACGCAATAAGCCAAAAGCTCCACCGAAAACACCAAAACAAGCACCATTTTTCCTGCCTACAATAGCCGGTTTAGATGTTAAATTTGATATGAGCCAAGCGACTGAGACTATGGATGAGAATGATGGCTCCCGAGTGCTACAATCAGGTGCTGGCGGGCTCAGCACGCTGACAGACTTCGGCAAAATGCTTCACAGTGCAACAGACCTCAAAAACTATACCCAGTGTGTAGATCACCTTAAGAAACTAGGTCCATCAATGATTGATTTTGAAATCAAGTCACTGCACCCGACTGGTGGTGGCTCTTCCCGCATAATGGTCGCATTTTTACATACAATCGAACATATGTTCAATACGAACACTAACTTCGAGTTAGCACAAGCGTATTTAAGCGTGTTCCTACGTGTATATAGTATCGATTTATTGGACTTCGAGGAAGTCATTGAAGTTCTGGAACGAGTTTGTGAGTTGCAAGAGAAAAGTTGGAAGGTCGTTGAAGATAAACTGTTATTCGGTTTAGGGGTGGTGACAGCATTAAGAAATTTTGTGTAGAAATTGAATAAAATGTATTTATATATTTATAGACGCACGGAAGTGTATCAACGGCGGCAAATGTTTACAATTTGAGTTGCATAAATTGGACAATTGCGCCTATGTCATAAGATACAGAAATCCAATGATTACAACAAAGTTGTACACTTTCCAGAAAATTTTAACATGTTTTTGGAGAAATGCAGTTCTCCAAACTATTTTAAGAATATACTCGTAGTGCTAAAAATAAAATTGTTTTTTTAAATACCCTACTTTGGAGATTATAAATTTCGACCACATTTCATTACAACAGTGCACAAAGGCAGAAAAAAGCAATCTGCTTCGGATTTTTCAAAAGCATGATTAAATTAGGAAAGGTTTGCTAGTAAGCAGCTTCTCGTCCCTTGACAAATCAACTCCCTAAGCAAAACATTGGGTTGCTAGCTCTAAAAATTTTGAGTTAAAGTGGAGGAAAGGTAAAATTTGTAGAAAAAACATTTAATTTTCAAAATGGTATGCTTACGAGCAACTACTCGCTCAAGAGTTTGTATCCCTTAGTCCGGGACTAGTAAGACGTGGAATACATCCTGATATATTACTTAAGTCAGGACATCATAGAGTAATTGAGGGAATCGGATATCCATAAATTTATCTTGATTTTAAAAGACTTCATGTTTTCCAAAGGGCTAGCATTTTTCAAAGAGTTACAACAAAGAGAATACTCAGATAATCCCTATGTTTCCAATGAGCCTACCTTCAAATGGGTGGATGAAATGCACAGAGAAGGCTTAGCAAAGCACAGGGCCAGCTTTTTGAGAATTGGTGAAAAACTTTTAATGGTACAACTATTCGGCATGCGACAGCTACTGGGAAAAGCTTATTGCGGGTCCAGATCCCGTAACGGCAAAAAACGTTTTTGAAACCAGGAATGTAGTTAGAAATGTAAGAATAATCGCGACTTGAAAGTCAAACTCCAAATATGCGCGGGCAAAGCAATATAAACTAAGGTGTAAATATGTTCAAAGTTTTTTTTAGTAAATTAAATGTATGAAAAATCCATTTCTTCTATTCTTTAATTTAATTTAGAATTCTATTTTGCTTAGGTAACATAGTTTCATATTGGCGAAATTTAGCAACTTCGCTAATAAGCTATTTGTACCATATAAATAAATAAATATGGACATATTTGAAATATGTTGTATATTTACATTGTCCATAAAATATGTTATTTACATTCAAATATTAATTAAAACGTATTTTAAATTATTTCTCATTATTTCAATCGTCTACTACTAATTTTATCTTACTTTACTTTTTTAACACCTCCCCCAACTTCAACAGCTATAATTTTAATTTTATTATTAATACTCTTCTCTACAATTGAATTATGTAAACTATTCCTAAGGTCAATCATTACAAAAATAACCCATAGCTGTATGTTTGACTTTAATAAATACTTAAACCATTCGTTCCTTTCAAGTACCATTTTTACCAAAAAGAGTGTAATTTTTCCACTTTCTTACCTTCTTAAATGCAACCTTTTGTAAGGATAGTCAAATATTTAATGTCACAAGTGAGCACACCTTAAATAAATATCAAAATTGATGAGATGTGATGGTATGTTTTGTTTTTTTTTTTGCTCTTATTATTATACATTATTAAGTTCTATCAGTCCGACTAAATTTAAATATTTTATATCAGATTATTTAATTTTCTTCAAACACTTTTTAGGTTAGATTTTAAAAAACAATTAAAAACCTAAATGCAAATTACTTCAAATGAAGATTTTTTAGTACTCTAAAATTCACAAAAAAAGAGGTTGTCTGTAAAGTCGGTTTACTGACGATAGTTTAACGTGACGTCATAAGAAAATACTGATGTAAGGGTTGCAATTTTCAAAACAAAATTTTAATTTTATTTGTTTGATAGATATTTTGTATGGATATAGAGGAGGAGGTAAATGGAATAGGTCAAGTTACATTTACACAAACGTGAAAAATGACGAAACATTTATCAAATTCATGAAAGATATGTTCAATTTCGATTGTGCTTCCAACGTTAATAAGTCAACAACACTAAGAGGCACCGTCATCGATTTGCCTTTTTCAAGACACTTTACACTCGAAACACTCCCTTTCATTTCCTACTTTTTCTATCATCGTCCTATTCTCAACAGAGAAATGGTTCATTACCATGCACACAGGAAGAAGGCATATGCGAATACAAGTATGTGAACTTATACATGATGGAAAGAATAATCATAGATAACTAGATGGGAAACTTATTCATTTTGAGAGAGAGCGCGCCCATGAGGACGTTTCAAAACTTGGCAGCACTCACACATTATGGGATTTTGAACAGCTGATAGGCGAAATGGCAGACTGCCAGAAGAAACGCGCCAAAAAATAACAGACGAAAACAGTTCGTTTTTGCTTAATGGAGAAATGACGTGTTGAAATGTTTATAATTATTTGTCTTAAAATTAATTCAATTGAAATGTAATAATTGGAATTTAAGTGAGTTTGTAGAATCCAAAGCTCGTTATATCCTTTTCGACTTCTTCTTTTAATTAGTCTTATTTACATAATGTAATATTATTGAAAACTGTGTGTTGGTTTATGTAAATTTGTATAATTTATATATATTCTATGGTTGAAAAGCGTAGGTAAGGGAACTGAATTTGTGTTTGAGATATTTTACAAAAATTAAAGGTAATCTGCTTTAACTTATTCTGTTCGTTGTTTGAGAATTTTTTTTTTGTTACCCAATTTTTGTGTTACATTAAAAAATCGCAATAAGTCATGTTTTTAATTATAACTTATGTTTTTCGCGTTTATTACTTTATTATTATTAAATTACTTTTGTATTTCAGTTTTAAATAGTTTCATTTACATATAAATTTTTAAATTTTTTGCTTATTTATGTACATATTTCATACGGATTGTGCTTATTTTTAGTATATGTAGGTGTTTACGAGTGATATAAGGCTATTGCGCAACCGCACACTAAATACTTACCTCAATGGTGGTGTGGAAACTAAAAATTCCAGACCTTTGGTTCAAAAATACCCAATTCATGTTTCTACCGGTGTGGCAATATTGGAAAATGTTATAAAAAATGCACATTTTTCAGCGCTCTCACGAGAAAAAGAGTTTCACATCTAGTCATCTATGGAATAATGAGATGGCGCCTATCATGGTCCCGTTACTTTGCCCTCAGCGAATTTGACAACTGATTTTAGCTCCAGTATGGCCAGATTACCATTTTCGTAGCTTGATTTAGCATTTTTTTTTGTTATTTTTATTATTTTTTGTCTCGGAGCTTTAGTCCTTTCTTCATGACATTTTTCTAGCTGTTCTAATTAAAATGTCATGTTTATAATTTTGTAAAATATATATTTTTTAATAATTATTTAAATAATTCACTCAGTTTTATTTAGCTTTACTTTTTTTTAACATCTGGTGGCATTGCCCGCGATTGCAGGTGTTGTTGGTGTTCTTCTGCTTTCGGCAGTCAAATCTCTCTCTCGCTACTGCAGTGTTGCCTAGCTTTGGCACTAAAATGCCCATTCAAAGAAAATAACCCTACAATTTTTATTGAATCACTTAAAAAACTTTGTATGCGTGACAAATTGTCTTTAAAATGTGCGTTTTTTTAAATAAATGTGTTATGCATGTACAATTTAATTTATGAGTTTTTTTTTTGTTAAGAGAGACTCTTTTGTTAAGGGAACGACTTTTTTGCTATATTTGAAGTTATGTAACTAGATAAGGTACTCTTTTTGTAAAAATGTCAGTATGGTTTTTTTAGTATTTTCTGGTATTTTGTTGTTTACTTTTACAATGAATATAACTTTTAATGTCCTATGTCTCACTAAGGATTGATGACCGGGAGAAACGATTACACCTCTATGGTTTTAATTCGCATTCAATAAATTCAAAGGCTTTTTAAAATGTGTAAAAAGGTGTTCAATCTTAAGAAGAGTTGAGAGAGAGGCATTTAATATTTTTGCATAACCTTAAATGGAGCCACAAATTAAATTTGCACTTTCAAATTATCAAATTTTATAAGAGTAAAAAAATTTTCATTAGCACTAAAATCTTCTCAGAGTGACCTTTTTTAACCTTTTTTTGTTTAATAATATAGTTTGTTTTTTAACTTAAAGTTTCGGTAGCTTTAAATTAAAAAAAAGAAACAAACACGAAACTTAAAAATTTTTGCATTTTGGGTATAAAAACGCACTAAATTTATTGCGAAGAGCAAATGGCTGGCAATACTGCACAACTCAGCAAACGTGACGTCACGTACGCTCTGATGGGCGCAATCTTCTTTCTATCATTCTTGAATTTATATACAAATGCGCATGTACATACATATATACATATGCTCCCTCAAGTAGGACAGAGCCAGATGTCGAACGTTGCCGAACGCGGGGGCCGATTGTGCTCTTTGTCGTTCGTTCCGCGCTCTCGCTTGCAGTTCAAGCACATTAGCTTACATTTGCTTGCATACGGAATAGATTCGTATATTTGATATGTCCATATGACTTGTATGCATCTTTACATATACACTGAAGAGCAAAACTGTAACAAAATATAATACTTTCTATTTCAACACATTTTTTTTAGACATGTTTTAACAAATCAAATATTTTTTTTGCATAACTTTATTGGCATGTATGTACTCTCTCTCTCAAACCGGTTTGGTATCAATGCAACAACAACAACACTAGTAGCAAGCAATAATGCAAATAAAGACAAATGTTACAGTTTTGCACTCACTCTTAATTTTCAAATTTTCCGTTATTTTTCTCGTAATTATATATTTGGTGGATTTTTAATTATTATAAACGTGACCGTGAATAAGACAAAATGTTAAATCGGGAAGTACAACGCCAAATAATTGATTTGCTGAAGAAGGGCGAGTCTATAAGAAAAATAGCTAAAAAATTCGAAGTGAGCCACATGGCGGTGCAAAGGCTGCGGAAAAATGTACCAGACGCTGTTCCCAGTAACAAAGCAGGCCGGCCAAGGAAGATAAGCGATGCCTGCCATCTGGCAAATTTGGTAACAAGCAGCAAGGCGGTCACTCCCAAAGAAGCACTAAAGATGCTGGATATTGATGCCAGTCAGTGGACAGCCAGGCGCAGCCTGTCAAAACTGGGGCTAAAGGCAGCGGAGAAGAAAACCAAGCCAATGCTGACAAAAAGACATGTGCGGTTGAGGCGGGATTTTGTTGCAACTCACCAAAGCTGGACAGTTGAAGATTGGGATCAGGTACGTCTTTATAAATGGATTATAAAAGACCTTTTTTCATAAAATTTCAAAACGATTGCAGGTTATTTGGTCTGATGAAACCAAAATCAATCGATTTCAGTCAGATGGTCGGGCCTGGTATTGGGTTAAAGACCCAAATGCAGTCCAGCCACATCACATCAAGCAGACAGTAAAACATGGTGGTGGCTCCATTATGGTGTGGGGCTGCATTTCCAAAAATGGTGTGGGTCCTTTAGTACGAATAGACGGTATAATGCGGAAAGAGGAATACCTGGCCATATTGCAACAAAATCTGCCGGGTGTAGTGGAAAGTATGGGTCTTGCTGCTGAAAAAGTAATTTTTCAGCAAGACAATGACCCTAAGCACACCGCACATGTTGTACGAAATTGGATGCAACGCCAAAAATTTCGTAACTTGAAGTGGCCTCCACAATCACCGGACATGAACCCAATCGAAAATTTATGGAGTCATGTAAAATCGAAGCTTGCCGAATATTCAAGTCCGCCCAGTGGAGTTAATGAGCTGTGGGAGCGAACACGCGATGTATGGGATGCTATTCCGACTGACTTTGTCTTGAGGTATACACGAAGTATGCCCAATCGTATCCACGAGCTGAAAAAATCCAAAGCATATTGGATATCTTATTAATATTTATTTTATTTATTGTAAAAAATAATAAATGGGTTGAGTGCAAAACTGTAACATTTGTCTTTACTTGCATTATTGCTTGCTACTAGTGTTGTTGTTGTTGCATTGACACCAAACCGGTTTGAGAGAGAGAGTACATACATGCCAATAAAGTTATGCAAAAAAAATATTTGATTTGTTAAAACATGTCTAAAAAAAAATGTGTTGAAATAGAAAGTATTACATTTTGTTACAGTTTTGCTCTTCAGTGTACATAGATTTGTTCTTTTTGAAAATTGAGCGAAATTGTATATGTATATGCATGTTTATATACATATATTAGTATACAACATATCTTATAAGGTATATGGTAAATATTACCATACATTTTTTCCTTCATATATAATAAAAAAATTAATAATAATAACATTAAAACAACAGGTATTATTAACAAACTTGGTTTTATTTTAAATTCTTCAAGTAAATCAAATTAATAATAATCAATAAGAAGGCATATGCAAATACAAATACGTGAATTTATATATGTACACAGCAAGGTAACGACAAATGAGCAAGTTAACGACAAATGAGCAAGGTAACGACACATTTTTTCGTGCGTGCAGCCGGCTAAATCGAATTATAAGACGTTATCACGTCAACAAACGTTTTTTTTTTTTGTTTTTTTGAGGAAATACCAAATAAGTCGAAATATTCAGCCCCCTCGGGGGAGCCTGTTATCCTTAGAGGGCGTGTCCCCAGGTGGTGGAAAAGGGAACACCTCCCAGGTATGAATGAAAGGAGAGAAGTAAAATTTTCCAGCGAACCACACAGGTCGGAGACGCAAACTTCGTTAAAAAAAAAAACAAACAAGTGTACATCAAATTAAAATATTTTTAGGAATACTCTAAAACTGGCAAAAAAAGATTTATTTTTGTGGAAATACCGAATAAGTGGAAATATATACATATATATAATTATGATACAATTTGGATGGTATTACAAACATATGAATCTATACGTAAGGAAAAATCTATTTTGAATCAAAGACAAAAAGCCTTATGCCCACTTTCACCAACAGTTATTGTTGACGCGGATTGTTTAAAGAAAAACACAACCGTTTCTTTTCAATAGATTCTTATATTATAATTTAACAATTAGCGCGGTTGCATTTATATGCATTCTCTAAAGCGGTAAGTTATGCGGTAAAAACATAAGCGGTAAAATATGCGGTAATTGCGGGATGAATTACAAAAGCAGTAAATAAAATCTAAGTTCAAAGACCTCTAATTAAACAGCAATATGTACCTACGCATGTACATACGTGTAAGAACAAAGGATATAGCAGAAAATAGAATATAACCAAAGCGATTAAGTGTTTACATTGCTGACATTAACCCTTAAGTAAAATTATAAAATTAAAACTTAAATTAAATGCATAGACGGACTCAACAGTAATAAACACATTTTTTTTTAATACAGTAGTTTGGAGATTCTTTGTCTTGATTAGAGCAGTGCACAACTCCGGAAAATAGAAATAACGCGCAACCCGCTGTTGCAAAGTAATGAATTTATCAGCAAAACACAATCTGCCTCGGATTTTTAAGTTTCAAAAGGTGTAGCATAAAATTACAATTGGAAAATTGTTCTCGTTTTTTTTTTTTTTTTTGTTTAATTCGATCGGTCTATATTTTTTATTGTTATTATTGTAGCTTTTATTACTTATGCATTATTCAATTCAATGAGCCCGACTAAATTTGAATATTTAATATCAGATTACTTATTATGTTATATTTCTAAAATCAATTAAAAACCTAAATGCAATTAACATCAAATGAAAACATTTTTAGGAAGAATCTTAAGCCGATATTTTAAATTAATTGATGAAAGCGGGCATTAAACTCATGCAAGGTGCAAGAGTGAAAGCTGAATTTTCCCAGGAAGCAGCGATTTGTGACGAACATTTTTTTATACAATTTGGATGATGTTACGTACATACATACGTAACTAAGGTTATGCAAAAATTAATTTTGAAACTAAATAAAAAGCCTTATGACCGCTTTTAACAATTAATTTAAAACTTAAAAGGCTGTTAAATTCTCAATGGGTCATAGAAGGTGCGAAAATAAATTTGGAAACTGCGATATTTCAAATATTGTGCTAAAGTAAGGACGTGTTTTATATGGCTCTTGTAGATTCGGTTGTTTTTCTTTTTCATTGTTTAAAATGTAATAAATCAGCCGATTTTGCAAAAAATTAAAAAATTATTTCACCGGGCTTGCTGGGTGGGCCCTATAATTGAATGCGACTTTAAACTTTTTAAGTTAAATAGACATATTTGCAATTTATGCCCCAAGTGTGTCTGTCCGCCGGAAAAAATAACTAAGTAATTTAAATGCTTTTGGCCTTAAAAAACAATGGGTGTTATAACTGGCCAAATAAGTGAGTTGGAAAGGGAAAATATTTCTGCAAATCGCGTAAATTATGATAATAATAAATTTGGCTTTACGGTTTGATTTCAATACCTTTAAATCCAATTTTGCTAAGTTACCTAATTAACTGCTAGAGCAAACTATCGAAGGTGGCGCCCAAAATTTTGGAGTTGTTTACTGTCGGTATTGGTGTGTCATCGGCTTTGGACTTTTGCTGTAGTTTGACCTCCTTCGACCGGGCGGTAAAGACGATCGCTGTAGATTTAGTGGGAAAGGTTGGGGATTCTTCGCATTGAAAAAGCGAGAACGGCTGGTGAGGTAATCGTTCACTTTAGAACACAAGCCAACGATGTCACAGCACAACACCATTATCGAACAATCGTCAGCATAGGCGACCAGGGTGACTCCCTCTGGTGGCTGGGGGAGCTTCGATATGTACACGTTGAAGAACACCACCTTGCTTTATCCTCATATCTTTTGAGTTTTGATTTTGAAAGATGACTAACACTGTGCGACAATTTTGGTGTCATCAAAATCAAACCACAACGGACCTTTTTTTTCTGAAAATATACCTATTCAATAGCAAAACCCTCGCTGTGTTTTTAAAAGTTAGCTCGATTTTTTTTTTATAGCGTTTTGAAGTTTTCTATTTTCATGAGATTTTGGAGTTTTACCTGTACGCTAAATTTGACTTATAAATCGACCTTTGTGTGATTTAATCGATTTATTTTGTCATAGCTTGATGCAGAAATTTCGTACATGTACAAATAAACTTATTTTGAGAAGAACCTATATCTCAATACGCAATTTTGAATACCAAAATTTCGAAAAATTGTATGTTTCTACCATTTTTTACTGTAATTATGAAAATAGTTTTATACGTAACCACCCGTTATACACATTTTCAGATTTTTCTATTTTTGCTAGTATTTTTTCCAGATACGGTTTTCCAATGAATATTGGATGTAACAAAATGTGATCGTGAGTAGTGAAAAGCAAGATTGGTCTCACAAGACTTTTAGCCTGTTAAGTACATAGAAAAGTGGCTAGCACACATTCCAAAATAAAAAGTATAAAGAAGGTTGTAGTCTGTCTTATCAGGAAATGTTTGTTTTAGAAATTCCAAAATTTGTTCCCAACGATTTTACCTGTTCTAAGATCGCAGCAGTCTTGCGAGATCAGGTTCGTGCATAACAACTCCTAAAACACATTTGACGCGCTAAATATTTTGTGAACAATACGGTTTTTGTTAACATATTTGAATTTATTAATTTCATTTACGTGAATTTTTTATGAATTAAGAAAATGAAAAATGTACAATTGTCCTGCAAATATTAACGTTTTCTGCTATTGTTGTGGACGTTTCACACCAGCGAGTGAAAAGCATGGATCAATCAGTGATGATTTTACTGTGGCATACAGACATTATTTTGATCGTGAAGTTATTTTGAATGTACCTTGGGCGCCAAACATAGTGTGTAGAGCTTGTTATGTTGGTTTAGTTAATTGGTTGCACAAAAAACAAAGCAGAATGCCTTTTGGAATGCCAATGCTATGGCACAATCCAGAAGAACATGATCCAAAAAATTGTTATAGTTGTGCAAATACTGTGATCGGATTGAACAAAAAGAAAGCGAAAAACAAAAAATACGTTTCAGTCCAGTGTGTACAATTACCGCTTGATCATAATGAAAATATTCCAGTGCCAAAATGTCCCAATTTTGATGCTTTAAGTGAATCTTTTTCTGTTATGACACAGCCATTATTATTTGATATCACAATCACAATTGGCGTGTATGTTGTGACTTGAAGGTGATTGCTATGCTTACCGGTCTTCAAGTTGGCTACATTAAACACATGTGTTTTTGTGTGATTGGGATAGTCGTTACAAAGGGGATCAATACCAAAAAAACGATTGGAAAATGAGAGATGAAAGTGAAAAGAAAGACGCCAATAGAATTCACAAGGAACTTGTATCATCCAAAAAAATAATTTTGCCACCACTTCACATCAAGCTAGGAATTGTGAAAAATTTCCTGATGGTTGTTGCTAAAAGGGATGAGGGTTTTCCTGCCTACGTGACATTTTTCCGAAGATCAGTGATGCAAAATTGAAAAATGGTGAGATTCTGAGATACATTTATTTCCAGATGCACACATATATATCATTTATTTGTATATATATTTTTTCATATTTTTTTAAATTTCTTTCAGGCGTTTTAAATGGTCCTGATATTCGCAAATTGGTAAAGTCTGAAGACTTTAACAGGGTCCTAATAAACAATGAAATCGTTGCGTGGGAATCGTTAAAAGAAATAATAGTTGGACTTTTAGGCAAACATCGTTCTCCAAATTACAAAGAATCTGTGCGACGAATGCTAGATGCTTTTTCCAAAATTGGGGTCCATATGTCGCTAAAAATTCACTTTCTTCACCAACATTTGGACTATTTTAGTCAACAATTGTCGACAGAATCAGATGAGCAAGGAGAGCGCTACCATCAAACTGCGATGCCATTTGAGTCAAGATACCGAGGAAAACGAGCTCCAGGTGCCATACTAGCCGAAATATGTTGGTGGAGCAAACATATTTTTCAATACGACCAGGAAGAAAATGAAGGAAAATGGAGTAACCAGGAGGAAAAAGAATATGAGGTAGAAGAAGAGACAGGCATGGAATTCTTTACTGATGAATCTGATTACTCTGATAATGATGATGTTGAAATTCAATCAGTGTCGAAAAGAGCTCGTCTCTAAGGTTTTAGTACGTAAAAATTCTTTATTTTAATAAAAAAAAAAATTATAAGAATTCAAGTCTATATTCTTTTTACTTAATCTATTTAATATTTTTACCTACAGAGTTTTTAGATATTTAAAAAAAAATGTAAAGCAGAGTATAAAAAAATTATTTTTATGAAGAAAAATCTTGTTAAAAATTTAGTTTTTTAGAAAATAACAAACTTAAAGTTCAGTTTTATGTTTTTATCTTATAAATGACTTTTTTAGTACATTTTGCAACATTTTTGCTAGAAGAAATAGTGAGAAATTTTAATTATTTTCATAATTACAGTAAAAAATGGTAAAAACATACAATTTTTCGAAATTTTGGTATTCAAAATTGCGTATTGAGATATATGTAGGTTCTTCTCAAAATAAGTTTATTTGTACATGTACGAAATTTCTGCATCAAGCTATGACAAAATAAATCGATTAAATCAAACAAAGGTCGATTTATAAGTCAAATTTAGCGTACAGGTAAAACTCCAAAATCTCATGAAAATAGAAAACTTCAAAACGCTATAAAAAAAAAATCGAGCTAACTTTTAAAAACCCAGCGAGGGTTTTGCTATTGAATAGGTATATTTTCAGAAAAAAAAGGTCCGGTGCGGTTTGATTTTTGATGTCGCACTGTGTAATGAGTGTCGACCACTCAAATAGTTCGCGGGCCACCTCTTCAGCCCAAGCGGGAGGGTCAACTGTATTACGTCCGTTTCCACGGCAGTCGGTTCTACGTTACCGAAACGACCCGGATTTATATCCGGCCAAGGATTGCCACTCCAGCAGCATTCCCCGTATGTAAGAATAGGGAATGTTTATGCTGATACAACAACAACAACAAATGTATAACGTCATCTTGCAGCGTGGAGTGGTTGACTGTATCGAAAATCTTCTTCAGGTCCAACACTACCAGGACAGATCTCTCGTAGAGGCGATTTTGGTTAAGCCCGCGGTTAATTTGGGTGTTTATGGCGGTAAGTGCCGTGGTGGTGCCGTACACTCTTTGAAATCCATGCTGGTATGTGGATGGGGTCAAGTGTTTCGTGTAGAGTGGCAGTAGGAGGGCTTTAAGAGTCTTCACTACTGGGGAAAGGAGAGTTATCGGACGGTAAGACTCCCCTTGTTTGGCGGATTTTCCAGGTTTCAGTATGGTACCACTCTCCCTGCTTTTCACTTGTCAAGAGTTATTTGAGTGGCCAAAGACAAGCTGAATAACTTTTTGAGAAATCCTACTCACAATGGACTCAGGTTTTTCAGCATCAGCATATTAAGTCCGCCAGGGCCAATGGCTTTAGAAGCTTTTGCTTTATTGATGGTCACCTTGGCCTCCTCCTTTCTGTTATCAGCGTGGTATGATTTGGTACGAGCTATTAAAACCAGGGGAAACAGTTGACGGTGCACGCTACCAACGACAATTGGCCGATTTGATCAGTGCTATACACCGAAAACGCCCAGAAAATGCCGATCGCGTCACAAAGTATTTTTTCTTGATGACAATGCACCGCCTCATCGAAAAAGAGCGACCCGGGAATTGGTGGACGTACGATTGGGAACCGCTGGTGCATGCGGCTTATTCACCAGACATGGCGCCTGCCGATTATCACTTGTTTGCATCGATGGGCCACGCACTTTCCGAGCAGCGCTTCAACTCTCACGAAGAAGCCAAAAAATGGCTCGATGATTGGGTTGCGGCCAAAGACGGCCAATTTTTTTGGCGCGGCATCCACAAATTGCCTGAGAGATGGGAAAATGTGTCGCTAGCGATGGCTATTATTTTGAAGATTAAATTTGTAACCATTTTTTGTTAATAAACGTTTGAAATTGAAAAAAGTCTCAGTTCATAGGTATATACCAGTGGCGCATTGCTCGGTAGTTTTAATAGCCGTCTGGTGGCACAGCATTTGGGTCTGTCGGCCGGAGGATGCAATATACATTGCCGGCTAAAATAGCTCGCGCATCTCTTCGGGTCCGACGATGTGCAACCACTGTAATTTTGCTTCGCGGGTTCGACAGGGAACTTATAGTGGACCAGGGCTTCCTCACACCAGTGGTGACGTTGGAGGTTTTCAAATGATCTTTGGTCCGCTTACCAGTTGCCAGTTTCCGAATCTCTAAATGAAGATCACTTATTTTGGGATCCTCGAGATCGACCTGGTTTTCGGGTTTCACATCTGATTAGTGCAAAAATTTAATGGTAATATCCTGCTGGGTAACACGTGACAGAAGATATTTATATGTTGAATATTTCAAGCTCGGCATTGCCTGACCGGACAGCTATTCATTGACATTCTAAGGTGCTGTCCCTGGAGTCGATGCCTTCATTCATAAGACGATACTGCACTGTGTGGTGAACTATAAACGCTAGGCCATCACCACTGTCTCGCTCACGATCTTGTCTGTGCACGTTACAGCCCTCTCTGGTTATCAGGGAGGAGCTAGCGTGCAGTTTTGTTTCCTGAACCGCAACTATTGGGATTCCATGTCGGCTCTCATCAATCTTGCTCATGCGTCCGTTGCAGTTGAACTCAAGGACTTTAAAGCTCCTTGGAATGGCGGCCGCTATTCGGGGTGTGAGGGACGCATGAGGTTATCTGCGTTAGCGCTGCTATGCATTCTCCTCTTGTTTTTGCGGTCTAATGGGGGTGGGCGGCCGCGGGTGCAGAGCTCTACAGCAAGGGGCAACGTAGTCACGTGTCCAATACGAAAAAGACACTAGCCATTGTAGGTATTGCATTTAACTGATATCAGATTCCGAGGTACTCTGGCCTGACATACGGAACAGACTGCGCGGGGGACCAAGAGCTGCTGGTGGACCATTCCCTATGCCTCTTAAGGGGGGAGCCTGGTTTATGAGGTCTAAAAATTGCATCTCTTTGCGATTTTTTTTAAGGATAAAATTAATTTAGCACTGCAAAGTTTTTTCTATCTTTTAATGAACATTTTTAAAAGTATAAAAAATTTTTGTACTGGTTAAAATAAGTTGAAAAAAATGTTTAACATAGAAATTAGTAGAGCGCTGCAACGCTGGAGTTTCCAACTGCCGTACAAGATACAGCTCGTAATTATTATCTAAAGCAAAAAATTCAAATGGATTTCTAATTATCATGATTTTTTATTCTAGATGAACTAAGAAAACTGAGAGAAATTCCAAAATTTCAACTTTTTGGAGGTTTTAAAGAAAAAAATGCCTTTCTATAAAAAAAAAATTCAGTTCAACTTGGTATAAAAATCTTGAAAAAGTTTTGTTTATCTATTTTGTTAGTTCAAATAGAAGAGAATTTAATACTGAAGGGAGCAAGCTATGATTCATTTTTGCAATACTTGTTTTCGTACTACGAAATAGTTTTTCTGCCCTTGGACACTTCTAGTATTAGGCACCATTTCCATTGGCATTGGCATTATTTTATTAGGTATCTTTTATGCGCTATTTTGAGTAGAAACAGAAGGTATCCAGGCAAAATATAAAAATAAATGACTCGATTTCGCCTTTCGGGAATTTGTATGACGGGATCATCATATACCAGAGGGGAGAGTGTTACATGAGTGGATATGTGAAGAGGCCGTTGGTACCTTCACACACCGAAAATTTGCTGATTAAGGGTAGGACAATTTTCATTAAGTAGGAGCGAAATTAAACTGCTCCAATATCCAAAACGTATTCCAAGAGTGATCGCTTTTCTGAAGACAATGACAAAGCTCCGAGTATATTTCTGTCACAAAAAGTTTCTCATAAAAAACTATATGTTGTTGTTGTTGTTGTTGTAGCAGTATCAAAAAACTATCTGTCGTGAAGGCTGCATAAAACTGGGCGTCCCTTTGTCCCATTTTTGGAACAATATCAAGACATACAACACAAATTAGAGAAGCTCGCCATCCAAACACCTAACAAACGATATACTCGCCAATTATTAATTATCAATAAAAAGAAAACTAATCTTGAAGTATTATAGTATATTTGCCGTTAAAGTAACCATTTAAATAATTAATTTCTTTTGAATTTCTAATTTGTAGTCTATAGTTAAATAGAATAGCCTTGAAGAATGCGATTTATTTAGTACATTCCGTCGATACTTTCGCAAAAAAGGGCATTCCGAACAATTATATTGCGAGTTGTTCTCACAAAAGTTTATGCGACACTGGCGAAGGTGTACATATAGTTATACATATTATCGAACCAACACGTATACGATACAGTGATTGCTCCAGTAAGTATAAGTACATCCTTTTTGTTATTTCGACGTTATTGTTGTTGCAGGCGAATTGGCTGGTTGATTTGCTCATTAAAATTTATCTAGTTTTGTAGTGCTTTTGCATGTTCACGGCTTGTAGGGTTAGTTAAACGATTAAACATAATTTGTTTGATGGAGATGTTTGTTGTATGCGCTTAACTTGAAGAACATTGTTCTATTCTGGGTCCTTGCTCGTAGCCACGATCATCTTCCTCATATGCCATGCGCTGGTGTTGTTGTTGACGGCGCTGCTTAGGATCGAATTCCTCCTGAAAAATTAATAAAACCATAATCAGAATAAATACGATTTTAAAATAACAGCATTGTAGGCGCTTACCAATTCGACTGTCTCTGCATCAAGTGGTATAGTTACTTCGGGTCTTGGGGGCAAACATTGTTCAAGAGTGGGGATAACTGTCAACGGAATAGTGGAGGGGAAAACAACTTCGAACTGAATGATCAAGCGACCTTTCTCCAGTGGATTCTTATACAGCGGCATACCTTCCTCCATTACACACTTTGTCATTTCCTGTTTGACTACCTCACCGGGTTTTGACCGTATTACAAGATCACGATCATCTAGAGTCTTAATCACGCGTTCAAAACCGCAAAGTGCTTCTACCAACTGAATTGGCATTTTCATCATTAGATCAGTACCAGCATGAACAAATGTCGAGTGTTCTTTCTCATCCAATAAGATGATAATGTCGCCAGGTTGGGAATCAGGCTCATGATCACCTTCTCCATTGAATACAATTTTCTGACCATCACGCATTCCTTTCTCTATATGTACTTCCAATACTTTACGTTCCCTCACAGTTTTTCGACCATTGCACTGCTTACAACGATCTTTCTCAGATATCATCTCTCCAGTACCCATACATTTACGGCACACTTGCTCGGTATGCTGCACCAGACCAGGGCCAATCTGTTGTACACGAGTTTCTACACCACTACCACGGCATTGCATACATTTCTCAATCGCACCCTTTTTGCCACCTCGACCCTCACATTTATCGCAAATCACATTCTTCTGAAGAGCCAATTTTCGTGTGGCACCATTGTACAATTCTTCTAGCTGAACTGACATCTGATGGACAACATCCTTACCGCGGCGTTCACGTCGTCGGCCACCACCGCCAAAACCAGGCCCAAAGAACTTCTCAAAGAAGTCCATAGGACTGCGGAAGTCACCTGAGTCAGCACCGCCCTTTTTGATCGCCGCTTCGCCTCCCTCATCGTAGATCTGTCGTTTATCGCGATCTGATAGCACTTCATAAGCCTGTGAAATTGCTTTGAAACGCTCACCCTCATTTGGGTTCTTGTCAGGATGATATTTTAACGCTAACTTTCTGTATGCCTTCTTTAGCTCATCACCAGTTGCGTCGGGCTTCACACCCAACAGGTCATAATAACCAGTTTCTTTAACCATTATTCTCGTGATTCTTTATTGCCTATGATCGAATTAACAGTAGATTCACAGCTGCTCCAAAGGAAAACAAACGAAAATGTACGACCTGAAAAGTGTAGAGAAATACACGAAGTGAGCAATATATATTATATATAGAAAAAAAAGAAAAAGAACGAAAAATCAAGTTTTTCTGGAAATTCCTCGGATTTATATTAGTATTAAAAAAATGTGTACTTCAATATTTCTATTTATGAATAGATATTGACATAAAAATCCAATGTTGCAGTTCTTGTAAATTATATAGTACATATACAAGCCACTAAAATCTAGATATTGTGAAAAGTGCATTTCTCCCTACACCGTTGCAACAATAAAACCTTTTTAGCCTTTTGAAATTGTAGATTGCACTAAAACCCCTCACATTTGTATCATAGCTATTCCAAATAAATACTAAGACCGAATACTTCATATTTACTACTTATTCATGGGTTAACGCCTGCTTTTTTTCAATAGAAATATCTTTTAATTTCTGCGTGACAATACCTTGCGGGTAGACATCATCACTCCATTTTGTTTTTTTGTTTTTACCAGGTAGACAAAAATGTATTCCTACACACCTACGCCAAGATATTTTCCAAATAATAGACGAACTTTGCAAATATTTGCTGTTACGAAATATCGAGAAAGTATGTGCCTAACTACGAACTGCTTTTTATGTTAAAAAGAAAAATGCACCTCAAAGTAACGAGTAGAAAGGAACAACCACATTCAGCAAAACTACACGAACAAAGCCAAACGACGGATTACGAGCATACTTCCGATTGTTGCAGTCTGTTGCAGTAATATCGATTTTTCTTCGACACCGCCTCCATCTACCATTAGCTTTTCTTTGCCAAATTTCTTTCGCTTACCCGTTACTATTTGCAAATCTTTTAAGCTATTAAAATAATTTCATAATACAAAGTTCAACACGTTTAACTTTCGAACTATTGACCTGACGCCATGTTGGCCCTGT